>NQII01009980.1:1327-12769 GCA_002778355.1 Clitarchus hookeri
CTCCGCCTGCAGCCAACACAGGTAGTGCACCCGCCGGATGTCAAAGCACGACTCCTCAGTACGACGAGGGACACACCCACGACCCCGCCCCTGTTTCTAGTAGGAACCGGCGATGTGACAACGATGTTACAACACACTTCCACACAGTTTCGCGCCGTTCATCAACTCCGCAACACATAAACACCACTAAGGCTGGGCCAAGGGAACCGCCTTAGGCACGTGCTCTCCGCACTCCCGCCCTCCTCGTATCACGCCTGATTATGAACTCTCCTTAACTTAATTCACCCCAGGAAGAAGATGGCACAGCGATCTCCTTTCGCTGACTAAAACTGTCCCATTCACAAACGAGGTGCACTGAACCCCAGGATGGCGATACACTTCCATGAACATTTCAGCACAAGCTGACGATGTCGACTTCATATTGCAACACACCTGGGTCCAGTGTCCTCACAGCAGACCAGAGAAATATTCACCACACAGAACTGGCACGACTACAGAAATAATAATTTAGCTACACGACAATATTAATTGCAATAATGGTGAATTTGTACGCACTAAGGTGATAATTTCAAAATTTATTGTTTTTCTGCTTCATAGTGTTTACGAAAACTGCTGTAGAAGTCACCATTTTGCTTTTTTTTTAATAATACTGAAATAATGAATAAGAAAAAAAGGCACTTTACATTGGTAAATTATGATAAATTTTACATTAAAGTCCATAAATAACTATTACTCGGAAATTCTAGACCTACATTGACATAGCTGACGACTCAGGATTTTAATCTAAAATGTTATATTTTTGGCCCTGTTATGTAATTTTCAATTTCATTTATTTAAAAAAACGAAAATTGTTACTACGGATGTGAAATTTGTAAAATTAATACATAAACATTAATAATTTAGTGCCAGAAATCAATATTTTTTTAATGTGTGAAAATTAATTAGTGTTTTAATAAGTGTACAAATTATTGAACTGGAAGAAAGCAAACATTCCTAAAGTCACCGGAATCGATCACAGTTATAACAAATTATATTTCTGTGGGTTCACTGAAGTATATTTAAATACGAGCACCATTGATTTAGAGAAAAGTTTTTTTTTATGCAAGAGTTTTGTAGCTAGATGATATGTATATTGCTATAATTTTTCATGGATTACTGAGAATTTTTGTAATCAGAATGTGTAAAGACACTTCAAACACATATTCCAATTTATGTTTATGTATACTCTGACTCTATAATACTTTTGCTGAAACTTAATGGCAAAAAATACATATTTGAGAATCTTAATTAATCAGTAAATTTTAACTTTGCCTAGAAAACAATTTCTTAATTACTACATAGTGTGAATTAGGATAATTTATTTTAACATTGTCAAAAATTATAATACTATCGGATTTATAATAAGATCATAGTTACGCAAACTCATATGCACTCGAATGTTTTTAATTATAATTTTTCGAAATACAGAACATTTTATTAAATAAAAATTTCCCATCTTGAATATCGATATTAATTCCATATACCTACATATGGTTAGGTGGTTAAAAACTTATTTGATGTCATAAATAAATGAATATTCCCCCGATATTATACGTTAGATTTACACGGAAAATACACTTAATATCCTTATTTTATATAAGGACTAGCTGACCCGGCAAACGTTGTTTTGCCATATAAATAATTTCAAGTGATGATATTAGTAGAAAAAAAATAACTATAACTTATTGTAAGTGTGTGAGGATGTGGTATATAAGTGGAAGAGGCATGGACATTAACCATGGAGCTCTGTGAACTGCATGGAGCTCTGTGAACGATGACGGAATATAAAAATAGCACATCTGTGGGTATAATAGGGATCCGTGGTAGCAATATATTTTCACCTCGGAATTTGCATTTAAAATGATGGCTTCGACAGCATTTTTCATTAATTTTTTAATAACTAATCGCGTGCCGTTGCACAGCCGTGGTAGGTTTAAATTACGAAGTAAAATAACCGGAGATCCAACCTTCAATTGTAAATTATGCGGTGGCATGCCTGGTAAATCTAATGAGTTTAAAAACTCTGCTGGATAATTCACAGCTTCGGAAGTATCGCAAACTGAATCAATAGATTTGTATGTGACCAAGTCCCCTGGCAAAAACTGTTGTATCTTGAGATTCAATTCGTTGACGTCCACATTTTTTGCTGCTAAAATTGCTCTTTCCGCCAGCCACTCATGATTAATGTACTGTGTGTGTACATCGGGAAATATCTGGTCAATGAGAGCATCTTGTGAATGAATGATTGTGCAGAAATCGGTCGGTAATTTTATGCATCCAGTTGTAATTTTTCAACATTACGCCGCAGTGGCGATGATTTTAAGCAGGCGTTGATTTCATCAGCATACGTTGAACGTGGAATGACGGGAAGCGTTTGTCTAAAATCACCTGAAAGGAGTAATAGAGTACCGCCAAATAGTGTGTCGTTGTTTTTAAGATCTTTCAATGTCCTGTTCAACGCCTCAAGCGAATATTTGTGTGCCATAGTGCATTCATCCCAGATGATAATTTTACACTGTTTCAGCACTGTGGCTATAGACGAATTTTTTCTTATGTTGCACACTGCATCTGGGTTATTTTGAATATTTAGTGGCAGCTTAAATACTGAATGAGCTGTTGTGCCTCCATCCAATAAAGTTGCCGCAATNCATCGCCGATATCTAACAGTTGTTTTGAGAATGTTTCAGCGGATGGATCTTGAAGCATTTGAACGCGCATATTTATTTCAGTTGTAATTTTCCAACATTACGCCTCAGTGGCGATGATTTTAAGCAGGCGTTGATTTCATCAGCATACGTTGAACGTGGAATGACGGGAAGAGTTTGTCTAAAATCACCTGAAAGGAGTAATAGAGTACCGCCAAATAGTTTGTCGTTGTATTTAAGATCTTTCAACGTCCTGTTCAACGCCTCAAGCGAATATTTGTGTGCCATAGTGCATTCATCCCAGATGATATTTTTACACTGTTTCAGCACTGTGGCTATGGACGAATTTTTTTTTTATGTTGCACACTGCATCTGGGTTATTTTGAATATTTAGTGGCAGCTTAAATACTGAATGAGCTGTTCTGCCTCCATCCAATAAAGTTGCTGTAATGCCAGACGATGCAACCGCCAATGCGATTCCATTATTCGATCGCATTTCGGCGAGAATTAGCGAAATAAGGAATGTTTTGCCAGTTCCACCTGGTGCGTCCATAAAAAAGAATCCACCTTGCCCTGCCGTGCCTTTTTATTGCTATAAAAAATATGGGTGTGTGGTAGAAGGGTGGAAATTTAGGAGTGTATGTATTTTTTAATGCTTCATCATAAAAAAAGAATTTTGTCCAAAAAATAAAAAAAAATTGTTTGGGTTTGGCCACTCTTATCACTTAGGGGTATAAAAATAGGTAACAACCTATTCTCAGACCTACTGAGTATACATATAAAATTTCATCAAAATCGGTTAAGCCGTTTCGGAGAAGTATGGCAACTAAAACTGTGGCACGAGAATTTTATATATTAGAATATTCAATTACAATAGGTAAAAATATTTCATCCACTAACGGTTTGGTTATTGACAAAGAGATGAAAATGTAGTGAGTTCAGTGACCCATCGGTCATAGTTCCAAATTTTCGGTTTAATTAAAATAACTTACATTACCTGCTGTCTACCTCTGAAACAAACGTTTCATTTGACTTGGCCCCATGTGCTTGATCATGATTTATTTTCTGGGCCACAATTGGCTAAAATATAGCTCGGTTGTTAAATGTTTGAAATGTAGGTAACTAGCGTATGAATGTATTTAAAGTTAAGCCTGTTACCAAATTAAATACAGAATATTTTTTACCTCTACTTAGTGCATCGTCAAATAGCCCAGAGATTTAAACAAATATAAAAACTGTGAAATTATTTATTCTAGCAGCCTTAAATCTTATCATTTTCATCCTGAATAAGATTTACCATACGGATAATATTTACAGTGTTCCTTACACAAGCAACTTTTCTGTGGCTGGCATAATATCACTCCTCGACCCAATACACGCCATACCACTCGTTCGGTACAGTGCATAGTTATTTCATAATTGTCGTCTTATTCTAAAATTAAAGTTGCAACGTTCATGTCTAGCTTGTATGTTTAGTTTAGAGAATTTATAGTTGTTTAGAAATAAAGTAATAATTTATATTAGCAACTGTAATTGGTAACAAATGACTCATATGATCTGAGATTAGTCATTTAAATAAATAATTAAAATTTATTTCACATTTTCTGTGAATTATTTGTTTCCAGAAATATTGTTCATACAAATGTACAATATGCATTGCTTTAAAATTTTAAGAAGCAATTATTTGTTCTTTTATAGTACATGAACTAAGCCATTACCGCTGTCAGGCGTGCCTATCGACCATTCGATCTATCGACTGAGCAGCAAACGTAAAAGCTCCCATCCACATACTAGGAGCGCCAGACGTAGGGACACTGCAGTTTCTTAGTAATACAATACGATACTCGATCTATCGACTAAGCAGCAAACTTAAAAGTTCCCATCCACATACTATGAGCGCCCGACGTAGGGACACTGCAGTTTCTTAGTAATACAGTACGATATTCGACACGGCCAGTCGTGGCAGCAGGCAGCGTTAGTAACGGCTCGGCCAACTATGAACTCGAACAAAAACACTTAGCACAGAGATTCTCTTCAACCAGGCTGCGACCTGGTACTGGGCCATGACATCTCCTTGTCCGAGGTTCAGGCGCTAGGCAAAGTCTATGAGAAATTGATCAACAGGAGACTCATCATGGCACTGGAGGCCGAAGGAACTCTGAATGAATTCCAGTATGGGTTCAGAAGAGGTACTGGGACGGACTTCGCGCTGGCAGACGTTATGAAGAGCATAAGAGAGTCTCCAAAGAAGTACATAATGGCGATATTTCTTGATATTTCTGGAGCTTTTGACAATGCCTGGTGGCCGGAGGTGATGTACAGATTGAAATTGAAAAAATGTCCCACAAACATTTATTAGGTCGTCCAGGACTTCTTCGGAAACAGATGGAGCATATACTCCAACAAGGGTATGGAAGTTAAAAAGAGGCTCACTAAGGGGCGTCCCCAGGGCTCGGTCCTTGGACTGATCCTATGGAACATCCTCTTTGATGGCTTTCTTGAATTGGATCTTCCTCTGGGGTGCACAGTTTTTGGAAATGCAGACGATGGACTTGTCCTTGTGGAAGGCAATGCAAGGAGAGAATTGGAATAGAAAGCGTCCCGCATCATGGGCACTAAGGAAGTCAAACTGGAATTTTCAATTGAGAAAACCAAAACAATGTTGGTCAAGGGAAAATTACGAAGAGCCCCCACTGTGCGCTTCGGGGGTCACCCAATTGGATATGTACATTAATTAAAATATCTGGGAGTTGTCATGGATGACAAAATGAGCTTTCTGAGTCATATCGAGTATGTGTACGGAAGGCGGTTGTGGTGTTTCAGAAACTTAGAAGGATTGGTAACACCAGTTGGGGCTTCAACTATGGTACCTTGCGTACCATATATAGAGCAGTGTTTGAAGCCATTATCACTTATGGAGCTGTAATGTGGCACCACCGTGCCGACCTTTCGTGGCACAAAAGAAAGCTTATCAGTGCACAGAGGGCTGCGCTGCTGACCGTTACTAGAGCGTATACAACTGTACCAAATGAGTCTCTCCCGGTTGTTGCTGGTGTGCTGCCTGTAGACTTGTTGGTCTAATACAGGGGCCTCGTGGTGGAGAAATCTCAAGCTGGCACGTTCACAAGTGAAGACAAGAAAGTATTGTACGAAGATATTGTCTCTGATTGGCAAATAAGATGGACTAACTCCAGCAAAGTGAGGTTGACTTACGAGCACCTCCCTGACATAAGAACGAGACTGGAAAACAAGTGGATAAGTGTCAATTTCTACAATACGCAACTTCTAACTGGACACGGCAACTTCAAAGTGAAATTGCACAGCATGAGGCTTGTGGGGTCTCCCCTCTGCGAGGTCTGCGGTGTCGACGACACTGCACAGCATGTGATAATGGACTGTCTGAAGACAGAAGACCTAAGAGAAGCACTAAACGTGACATGTGAAGAAATGGGCATTCACTTGGAAGCAAGAAGTATTATGGAAGACAAACTTCATCATAAATTAGGACGGATTTCGCCACCAAAATTGGTAGAAGACTTGAGGATTTTGATAAATGGAATCGGCGAAATTCTGATGACCCATGATATAGTATTCAGGTAAAGACTTTGCAAAGTTAAAGTCGGAGTACTTTAGATTGGCGAGGAGGAAAGGTTTTTAACTGAGAAAACCCGTAGAATACTGTATAACGGCAAGAAAGAAAAGTGAATGGCCCGAAGAGACCAAGAGGAAAGTGCCGTGCACTGCCTTACTCACCCGAGTACAGTTGCAGTGCGGGAGGATGGAGGTTGTGTTGGCCTTCGGGCCTTAAAAATCTGTCCGAGGTTATCCTGCAGTCTAACTATGGTTTTACTCCTATGATATCCAATGCAGGAGAGTAGTCCTTAATTCCCTTGTCTTTATTTCTCACACTAGGCGAGTTGAGCATGTGATGTAACGTGTAATGCAACATGCTCGCGTAGTTAGGACGTGTTCAGGGTAACTGGACACAGCCAATGTGTCGCGCGCCTACAAGGACTCCTGGGTGGAGGAATCTGTATTGCAGCTCAGAGACATTTACAGTAACTATACTGTTCTGTGTGATACTACAGATAAAGATTATTATGAAAAATCACACGAAGGAAGATACGTGGCAGATCAGCGTCAGGTAGCCCAATTCCGGTACAATATTTTCCTTGTCAACCAGTAGAATCACTTACAGATCAAGATCCACCAAATGCTTACAACAGTCCACCCCACCACTATATCAATTGTCAAACGACATTAATGATTACATACTGGCTTCTTTTATTAGTATTTCTGGGGAACATTGAAAGGATATTTGTGATGTTTTTTTTTATTAGAGAAACTGACATTTTAATTTATAACTACTGTACTACAACAAAAGTTTAGTTGTTAGGAAGTATATTGTTAATACTTTAAATATTAAAGATGCACTTTGAGTTATCTCACCTAATCATTGGATTTTAATTTTTCGGGAAGTGCTGCACAAACATCTGACGCAGTTTTTCCGATCGATTGTTTCGATATTATAAAAAAGATAGTTCCTACTGCGCGCTTTTGTATGAATCTCCAGCAGCCAGCCGCTGAGGGGAGTAATATTTATTTTTACATACGCCAGTTTGCAAATCAGTTCTTTCCAAAAGAAATGCAGTGCGCAGGGACCAAAATGAAAATTCAACAAACTTATATTTCAGCAGATTTCCCTCAATTTCTAAAATTCTGGAATATTAACTGTGGATAAAATATGCATTTTTAATAATAATATAATACATTTATATTTATTATACCAGTTTAATGCAGACGTGTCTTCAATTCAAATTGGATGTCAAAAATGTGTTACTATTCTATTGATTTTGGTTGTACTTTAGTCAGCAAATTCTCTAAATCTGTAGGAGACATAATGGTAAAGTTTTTATACGGTCCACTTAAGTGTTAAAACTTTAAATCCTGCATTGGTTCTGACCCAACACGCTTTTTATACAATTCAGTCCCCCGCCATCGCTGAGGCTTTCGTTGTTTGTATGGACATTGAATTGATGTGCACACAGTAGCAAAGCACTGCACAGAATTAAAGCAAATAATACTTCGTTGTCTTACATGTGGTGCAGCCTCGAGATGTGAAAGAAAAACACTACTTGCTCGTTCCTTGTTCGACACGACTGACGATGCAGGGCAAGATGGCGGCGTACTTCAAGCATGCTCGTGGCTAGCAGCGAATATTACAATACACGTTACATTACACGCTCGGTTCGCCTAGTGTAAACTCACTTTAAGAATGACGCTCAGCCGCTCCTGTGTGACTGTCCAAGCTAGGAACGTTGGTTTTTAGTTGTGCATTGTTGGGGAAAACATAAACTAGCAGACGATGTTTTCAGGTCGGAAGCTACACCACCGGAGCTCCGTACCTAGTAGTTTCTCCTCTCCCCAGCACAAACACTCAAACAAGGGCCATTACGTGTGGCGCGGACAGTAGGCCACTCCCTGGTGAAACACCGCCTCTCCAGTCTGCGTGCTCCAGAGGCTGCTCTCGCTGTCTTCGTCTCGGCATTCCTCTCCGCAGTGACTAGGGACAGAGTTAGGCGCACGTGGCTGTATTTAGGGAGCTGTCGTAAGGAAACGGCACTCTGCTTGCCAATTATTGTGGTCATTGCTGTTTGAATAATATCGGGAAACGGTGTCCCTTATCACACCTCGCTTACTCGCGAGTACTTTACTGACGATCATACAGAGAGTAGTTTCTTCACACTTCCTTGGTGTAAGTGGGCCCAAGACATTACATAACTCAAAAAATAGAGAACCCTCTTTAGTTTATCACACGAAGTTATATTAAAATTTCTGTTTTTAGAAAAAGCGTCTGCGGATTATATGTTTTATGATATTTTAGTTGCCCTCTTATATATTTTTTTTAAGAAAACATTTTGAATTTAACATTAAAAAATATGTATAAATGCATGAACTAACGTTCTATAAAGAGAAAAAGTTAAAAAAAAACTACATTTTAATAAGGTTAATTTTTCTCTCGTTTATAATAACTTAAAGTTTCATAAGTTGTAACATTTACATCGGGAAAACCATTACAATTCGAAATTATTAACTTTTGTAGAATATGAAATTACAGACTTTAGGAAACCAAAAATTCGTCAGCGAATCAAACATAAAGTCAAAGAAATACGATTTAATTATATGTGGCATTGTCATTTACAGTATGTTCACAATTAAGTTACTTCCAAATTCATCCTTATTTGTTTGCTCATAGAAAATTAATATTACCGAGGATAGTCCTAATGAAAAAATGTCATGCTTCGTTTTCTGAATTCTGTGAATTTGTAAAAAACGGAACCATTTTAATCGGCGAAATATATAAGTATATTGTTACATGTTTATGGACTGCATCGCTAGTAGAAGGATTTAGCCGATTCGGGAAAAGGTTCCAGGGTCTTTATCCATGGTACCGACACTTTTGACATTTGACTTTACCACTGCCATCTTGTCTACCATCTTGTATTTAATTTTCTTTTCTTCGTGCTTAATAATTCCAGCCCTATATTCTCCTTCTCTTGCATTCCACTTTAGTCACATTCGCTCCTTCCTGCCGTCTTTGTGTAGGACATAGAACATTTTTAACCTGGTGCAGGACTTGGAATATAATTCATGTTGTGTAAGACTTAGGTACCGACCTAACATTACTTGAAATAAAACCAAGAAAAAAAAAATCCAGTCTTACATATTCAAACCACCTGAGTACCAGAGCCCCTCCTGGCATCATCAAGTCTCCGTCAGCTCCATATATATATATAGAGGGACTTGCCCACTCATGTAGGACTCTGAATATTTATACATTTAGTCACATTCGTTCAACGTAATGTATGGCTTGGGATTATTTAATACTAGGCTAACATTACTCAACCTAAACCTCATACCATCCCAACGTACCATACCACCCAACACACCATCGAAACATACCGACCAGCAAACCAAAATAAACAAATTAACTACAACAACAACACGCCAGTCATACCATACACCGGCCATACCACACACTGGTAACTCGAGTATAGCAAGAAATTCACACCAGCCCATAAAACTATCATATCTACTGCCTATACCATCTAATCTCCCGACCAACACCAGACAAAAATATTCTCACCTTCCCATCAACATACCATGCACAGCATATCGGCCATGCCCAAAAATACATCTTGCCATACTGCCTGTTCCAATGAATAACACCAACTAAAATATACCATAAAAAAACTCATGTCTGTCATAACATCTTAACCAGCAGACATCAGCCAGATATACTTCAAATATCTTCCCAATATAACATACAACAGAACACACTAAGCATTGTGACGGTTTTGCCGACACATGCAAATAGGACTCCTTCTCTGATTCCTCAGAATGATGATGTTCGATTTTCAATGAATAGAAACCCCCACCCCCTCCTCGTTGGTGCGGCAGCAACGGGTACAATAATCCTTAAACTTACTTTGCGTTTTCA
This sequence comes from Clitarchus hookeri, assembly GCA_002778355.1. Lineage (NCBI taxonomy): Eukaryota > Metazoa > Arthropoda > Insecta > Phasmatodea > Phasmatidae > Clitarchus > Clitarchus hookeri. The sequence goes on from NQII01009980.1 coordinate 11,513, forward strand.
CAGAAAAAGAAATGTTTACAAAACTCTGATATATTTTCCCGTTTTCGAAATGCAAAATCCCAATTCCCAATAAGGGAATAAAAAAAAAATTCAATCTCTTTAATAAAATCCCATGACTTTAAACGCCCTTGGAAGACATAATATAAGATTTATTTTATACAATATAATTAAAAATATAAATTACATATATTTTCATTACATGCAAAACAACCACCCCTGCCCCTGCCCCCCAAAGCTTTTCAAACATAGAAACAGCAGTTACTTCCCTAATAAAGGTCCCTGGCCTGTCTCCCAGATCAGGGGAGAACACAAGCCTTTAATACAATTTTGTCGTCGTCTCCTCGAACATTTTCCAATGCCCACGGAGCGGGAACGCCCCCTGGTGGTGTCGTGGTTGACCGGCGTCACGTTTTCATGGTGTTGCTAAGGGGGGAAGTGAAAGCAGGCGAAGTTTCGAAACAGAACACTAGCACCACAAAAAACGTGCCGTTCAGCGCTCACACAGGCAGCAGCGAGAAGGCCTGTCGAGCGGTTCCCATCGCAAAACAGTTAAGCCATTGTCCACGACCCTCACGTAGAAACAGCAATCTAAGGCGAGGTGAACTTAGGCGAATCCTTGATTTGCATAGGCCATCAGACCATATCCAAAAAATAATACATACTGACCCTACCATCTACTCCACCGACCGACCGACACCATAAAATAATAATTCACGACATACCACCCAACATACACTCTCCCCATATAAAGAGTATATACTGCCTTAGGCAAATAAACCAGTAATCTTAGCAACCAACACATCAACTGCACTACACACCAAAATTCAAGTGTACACTACAACTATACACACTTAATCCAAAATACTAATATACCACCCACCCACAACATTTGCTCTATCGACCAACCCCAGACAAAATGTGCTCATCGCCCATACCACCAACACATGCATACCTCAGTCCACACCAACGAAAATATACCAAAACCATAATTCCAACATATTTGCAATAGCATTATTACCAACAGACGCGAGACAATTATTCAAAGCACAAAACCTTCCAGAAAAAACCCCAAAAAACTATTCATAATACCAGTCATTAACCATGTTGACCACCATATCCCTGACATACCAAAAATTATCAACAATCCTGCCACCCAGCAGTACTGGGTACTATACCAGCCACAACCCTGCCACCCTGCAGTACTGGGTACTATACCAGCCACAACCCAGCCACCCAGCAGTACTGGGTACTATACCA
>NQII01009980.1:16461-42750 GCA_002778355.1 Clitarchus hookeri
GACTCAGTCCAAGAATACAAACACATCAGGCCCAGCAGTTGCGCGCGCCTTCCCTTGCCAACCTGCCCAACCAAGACCCACTTATTTTTTTTAAGTGTTGACGTGCATCACACCTGGAGTGCAGCCTCAGTCGAACAGTGTATGGTACGAGGCAGCATTGCGTGAGGACGCCTAGAGACTTGCCGGACTAAAACTGAGTAAAAGCATCTAAACGCATCGCCCCAGTGCGCAGCCCCTCAGTTGAATAGAGGGGGTGCGAATCAGTGTTACACGAGGAAGCCAAAAAGCGGCAAAGTGACACACCGTCAGAGAGCAACCACCAGTCGAATAGAGTAGGGTGAGCGGTGCAACATGAGGAGACCTGCCTTGCCAAATGACCTCTCCCCCCTCCCCCTTCAATAGAGACCCAGACGAACAACAAGTAACCACATCAGGGCGCAAACAGTAGTCGCACACAAACCCCTCGAACCTAACACACCCACCTGAATAAATAAACCTACGAGCGTGTAACACTCAGTGTAAAAAAAAAATGTACACAGCACAATTCTAAGAATGAACTTATTTATACTTAAAAAATTTAAGTGAACTATGGAACATACAACATTACATGCATACACACATATCTTGTAATGCTATGTGGGACCAATTACATGTCAGTAAGCACCGACCTCCATATCCTGCAATTGTGTCGATAATTTAAATCTGCTCATTTCACCAACAGCTGCCGACCACTTCGACGTCTCACATTGTCAACTTTCACAAATGTTCCCTTCACTCGTGATATCCGAACAAAGTCGCCAATCATCGCTTTAGCCTTGCAGCTGTACAATATTTTCTCATTTTTTAACATGTTCGACAGCAAAGAATTGTCCATAACATCAACTGGCTGCATGCAGATGGTACGTTGCACTCCTTCATTGTAATCGGAAATAAAACGAGGTAGTAAGTCCAGCTTAATGATGCGAACGTCAAACTGTGTAATCTGCAGACAGAGTATGACTGTCCTTCATTAAGATGTTGAAGGCTTGGCACAAGAAAACCAAACATGACTGTGATGTGTGCAGGCTAGGCCAGTCATGTGTGTGCTTGAACGCACTGCCGCTAAGGAAGTGGGTTATGGAGTATGGTACATAGTGCCACGGTGGTGGGGGTAATGTGACTTTATTTTATAACAGCAGACAATATAAATAGTGACCCAGTGAAGAGGGAAACCACTGTAATACTAGATACCATCATGGACGGGCTTATAGCGAAGCCAAACGATAATGCTCAGTATAGGGCACTGGCAGACCTACTGGTCGGAAAGCGATATATGGCATCGGTTTTCTGGCGAACGGAGACATTTCACAGCAAGTGCCTAACGTGTTTGTTAAATGCAGAGTTTCGGGTATGTTTACCTTCATGCTACATTCAAGTGATCATGGAGAGCGACATGGTAAAGCTAAATGATATTACAGTTTAAATTGTCTATGTGAGCATGAAGCGTATTGGCACTGGCAAGACAATGCACGTTCTCGAATTTCCGTAATGTGGGAAGACTTAATAATAATGACTCTCTCTCTCTCTTCCCGCAGTAGAGTTCTAGCAATGCAAACATGTACACGCCATTCCACCCACTGGATGTGGTCAAGTACGATTAAATTACGACTGGGTACCGACGCATTCACTTTAAACTTCCCGAACTGCCTACACAAGTGGAAAACTGCAACAGACTCAAACTCTGAGTAAGTCAAAATGTTGAAAGCGAAGAGGAATATCTTAACCTATACCCGAATTGTAATACCATGCTACCGGACACGAAGCCACCTTCCACCATCACAGCTATAATGGCTTGTGCAAACGAAGAGAATATACGTTAGGAATGGTTTACACAGTCAATTGCATTTGAGCTGTACCATATCAACAACGGTGATGTAACTACCCGTGGGACTGAGACCTATATGGGTAAACAGCACACGACCAGCATGAAGCTTGGAACAATTATGTGGAACAAAATGTGTTCACCGCTAACGTGTGAAATTTACATGGTGACAGTATAAGAAGTTGCAAGTGTTACATCTCGCCTGCTTTCATCAGCAGTGCAGCATTCAGTGGAAATCCGTCACTGCCATGATAACTACATTTGACACAAATGACTGTGTACAATTTCTGCTGGAAAATGTGAACTTGTACAAGAGGTACTTTATCGGGTATAGGCGGGTCGTGCTTAAACCAGAGCTTGGACACAAGCAAGTGCAGGTATGGGATAGTGAAAATCATATGTTGGGATATCACGAAGCATGGGGTAATTTCCACATCGAGATTCTACCCTGCTACAAGTACGATTGGCGTGCCATCGCTTATCTCCGACCAAAAAGTCAGCAACCCACAAATGTACACATTCTCATGGTGCATGCATAATGAAGATATTACCGAACTGTGTCATGAGAACAGGAAAGTGGACTTTGTCCTACACGATGTAGAGACTGGTACAACCTGCTGGTTGACCGAATAATGTACATACCACATACATACATACTACTACCTTGGAAGACTGCGAAAGGAAATGGATCCTACCCTGCTCGGCCAAGGTCTGCTGTGTATATAATTAAAAGATTAATTAGCCTACATCATTGAATTTAAAGCCATGGGTACGGACAGCACGACGGTCCAGGAAGAACTGTCATGTCACTGCAAGTGTAAGTTTTGGGAAGCTATTTGTGACTTTGTTGCATTCATTCTGATGCTATTGTTCGACGCTTTGAGATAGTGGTGGTGGTGACTGTGACCTCACATATGAGAGAGAGTTATATAAGTCTCGCGTATCCAGCTCGTTTCCATTCGGCCCAGAGACTATCTAAACCAGCATGATGCCAGGTCACAGTACTGTCACATACGATATCGGAGATGAAGCAGAGTGCTGGTCGTACAGCCAGGACTTTGACGGTATAACCCATTGTGTGCTGGCTCATAATCTGGCAGCATATGAGTGCTCCCAGCAAATGGGCACGTGTGGAACGTCCGGGACGTGTGCAGTACACCACATGCATACAAACACCTCTCTTACAACCTTGATTTACTAGTCAGACTGACATGTAATGCATCTCCATGTGGAATGGGAGCAGTACTTAGTAATATCCTACCAGATGGAGAGGAGAAACCGATTACATTTGTTTCACGCACTTTGTTGCCTACAGAGAAAGTATTCTCAGCTTGAAAGAGAAGCTTGAGCCATCATATTTGGTGTGAGTATTTTCTTCCAAAATTTGTACAGCTGCAATTTTGCTCTTACCATTGATGAACCGTAAGCACATATTCCAGGCAGCCATGGTGGTATTCCGCCGCTTGCTGTAGACATGCTGCAGCGCTGGGTAGTTCTACTTTAGGGGTTCGAGTATACGATTCAGTAGGCTATGGGTGACACCAACTATAACGCAGATGAACTTTCCAGGTTGTCACTTCCAAGTGGTGACCCCACCGCAGCTCATTTCTCATTTTAATATTTTGGAGCATTTGAATTTTTGCCAGTGACTCTGCAGAAAATATAGTGAGCATGTGAAAGGGATGCAGTGTTATGTAAGGTGATATTGTATTTGAGAAATTATTGGCCAGCACAACCGATGGACGTACTCAGATCATTCTATGTATGGAGGAAATAACTTACACTACAGGAGGTGTGTGTTGTGGGGACACAGAGTCATCACACCACCTGTCTTGCAAAATCACATCTTAACAGGAAATACACACTAGCCACTCCGGCATATGCAAAATATAAACCTTGGCAAGTTTGTATGTATGGTGGTTCCAAATAAATAAAGCTTTGGAAGAGGTGGTGTCGGCCTGTATCCTGTGCTTCCAGAATAAATCTTTGCCTGACAAGTCCATCCTCCTACTGTGGCCATGGCCTGATCTGCCACAGTATAGAGTGCATGTCGACATCACAGGTCCGTTCATGGGGAGGCACTTCCTAGTGCTCGTCGACAGTCACTCAAAAAGGCCACAAGATAGTGTGCTTCCCAGCATCATCCCAAATGCAGTCATGACCTAGTTGTGTTGGTGGTTCACTGTCTCTATGGTCTGCCAGATCAACTTGTTTTAGATATTGGTGTTCAGTTCTCGTCGGAAACGTTCAGCAGTTTTTGTATGCACAACACCTTTTAGCACACATTTTCACCACCCATCACCCATCTGCAAATGGTCTTGCAGAGAACATGGTCAAAACTTTCAAAAATAAACTATAGTCATTGGTTTAGTCCCAAGTTCCATTATCACAGCTTTACCTCGTTTCACGTTGAGCTTCTGCCAAACACCAAGTACAGTCACAGGGGAGTCTCCCAGTAGTTTAATGTTTGGCAGGGTGGTTCGTTATTGGTTGTCAGTACTCACACCAACAGTGTATGCTAATGTTGCCTCTCGCCAAATGGATCCAGTTGTCTCCAATTGCACCCGCAGGGTCAGGAACTTTAAAGTAGATGATTGTGTCGGATTCACTGTGTTTACATATGGAAAGAACTGGAAGAAGAATGTTGTCATTGCCTAGATGGGTTCTCTCACGTGCAGGATGCAAGGAACTAGTGGGGTCATGGGGTCACCTATCACTGCCACCCAGATCAGATTCGTTCTGTTCCATCACTGCCCAAGAAGGAGGAAGAAACAGCCAGAAGCATGCAGGTCGGAAGCAGAGAGGCAGGACTGCCACCTTATGACCAAACTTGCCCAGCTCCTCCACAGACAGACAGAAGGGTAACACCCACAGAAGAGGAGCCACAGGTGGAGGCAGCTGGTAGCTCAGCAGGCAGCAATCAAGAGGAAGAATTCAGAGTATTTATGCTGAAGAAGGTTTCAAGGGGTTTCCTTGAGTGGTAGCTGACACCAACAAGCCTAGGTACCCTAAACGAAGCAGGATCCCCAAGAGAATAATGGACACATTGTTTAATAGTGCAGACATAATGCTNTAATAATGGACACATAGTTTAATAGTGCAGGTAAAATGCTCTGTCTCTTCATTGTACTGCAGTAGTCGTTTGTTATGAGAGGGAAGGAGTGTGGTATATCAGAACTAGCAGGTTAACTGCAATGACATCCGGGCAGCGCAGTTCTGGTATGGCCTCCTTGTATCAGCACAGTGTATTGTATGTAATGTATCCTTATTTACGCATGTAAATGTTTTGAAGTTGTTACACTATCATTATCCATGTCTTTAGCCCCATGTGTGATGAGATCAAATGTGTGGTAATACAGGAGAAACTTTAGTTTTTTCACTGAAGTCCTTAAGAAAATATAAAATATTCTTATCTCTTCCACCTTTAATGCCACCCCTTAGAAACGAGTACCCTTCTCTATGCCTGAGAAAAGTAAATTCTTGAAGATAAAAACTTATTCCTATTAGAATAATACAAACAATATGCTTTGCACTCTAAACTATAATCTACTAATATGCACAGTTAGATGTTGGTCCCAATTGATTTATTTTTATTTTCGTGCATAAGCATATTTTTCCATCCAAATATTCTCACAAGTTTTGAACGTTGGTTTTCTGTTACTCCAAATATTATTAGGTGTTTTTTCAGCACATTTTCTAAGTGAACGATTCAGCAATTATACAGCTATGTAAACAACTTCTGCCCGAAATATGTTTGAAAGTCCAGTCCTTTTCAAAATTTGTATGGTTCAACATTCCCACCCTGATATTTTGGTCAGGAGTGGATGGAGCAGACTTCTGATCCTGAGTTACTGCAGACTGTAGCATACTCAGTGTGTTGTTGTGACATTACTCCTCTCCTTTGCCAGTTCTTAAAATTTATATTTTTTAACCGATTTGATTTTTTGCAAAAGTTTACTAAAAGTTTTACATGTCCTAAATTTTTTTTTTAATATAAACAAATTTTTGCGACTAAAATGATTTAGGAATGCACTCACACAGTACGATTGTGACAATGATTTTTCTTCAGTGCAACTACAGAGACCGGAGTGCACAAGTTCAAATAATCTTGAAGCACGAGAATTATTTTCATAAAATTGAGGACTGCGACTCTTCCCTATAACACATACCTCGCAGACCAAATGTTTTTTATTATTGTTGAAAAGATAAACACCGTAAGCTAGACTATTTTTTAACTTGCTTAGAATGGGTGAATTTATGTACCCTAGTTGTCTATGATTCAAGATTCTCAATTGGTGTTTCAGTGGATAGACTGATTAAGGCTAAACCATCACAATTGTATTCTAGCTTGTTCAGTTTTAATAAATTATATGTGCGCATTGCACATATAATAACATCTTTTCTGGCGTTAATCACTGTCACTTCTTTCAAATCAAATACTACTCTTTTTCCTTTTCTTACATATCGACTTATGCACAAAATATGATCGTTTATATCAAGAACATAATACACATTACTGGACTTCTGATGGTTGCTTTGAAATAAGCTCTGACAGGTCAGAATCATCAATACTTTATTTGCAGGAGCAATGGTTAACTAAGCTGATTTCCTTTCATCAAGGTATTTTCAGTTGAAAATCATGTGAGCTGAACAGCCCGAGTCAAGAAACCACGAATCTCCCTTTGTTGTCTTTTGAGTTTAAAAAACGGCGATGAGTCCATTGTCACTGTCATGTTTGTAGAATTTATTTGTGTGTTTGCTCTTCTTCTGTCGCAATTGCTGTCAAAGTGACCAAGCCTTCCCTTGTAACTTCCTCAATGTTGACTTGGAGTTGATACACTCTCGTAACTATAATCACTGGTACCACATGCAAGGAGTTTTGTTGTTCATCGCATTTTACAACTAATATATCTCGCAATAAATTGATCTTGATCAAATCGGTGGTTAGAGCCATCACCATGGGTTCATAGTTATCAGGTAATCCCATTTATCACTGTTACCCAGTGTTGCACAGTTTTAGGAGTAGTGGTTATGACTTTGTTAACGTCGCCCTAGACTAATTCACTGTTTTCGAGCCTTGTGGTGAAGTATGTACGAAAGGCCCACGTGTCTTGTTGTTCCAGTGTCTTGAAAGGCCTTGGTACAGATATCCACAGCTTGCTTAGCAATAGTGGTCATCTGCACATCAACATATTTAATGGAATGTGCCAGAAGGAATATTTTTAATTATGTCTTCACATCTTTCTTCTTGTCTAAATCGGCACCTCTAACACAGTCCCATAACACTTCATGCTTGAGATACATCTGTACAGCAAACTTACATGTGTCTAATTTTCACAATGTTAAATTTTTCAGTTGGAGGTAGCTGATATAGTCTATTTCATAAAAGAATTCAATTTTTTTGACATATCGTGTAGAAGTAGTGGCCAGCAAACAGACTACGTATTCTTCCGCCACCTATCTGACTGTCAAAACGTGTTTCGACAGTAATGAAAGAAGTCAAATGAGTTCTTAAGCCCTACCTACATCAAAACATGTCGCTAAGCTGCTCATGCTTAAAAAATGAGAACATTATCGATTTTGCTGGAAACATTTTATCACTGTAACAAACATAATATGATTAAGATCCATAGTTTATTCAGTTAAAAATGTTGTTTGAAATGTTGCAAATTTTCTTGCCTGGCAAATAGAAATAATACATTACAATTTTCATGGAAAATTAGCTATATTATAGTCTCAGATTTGTTTGGAAGGGTAACATGTGCATTATACTAATACCATTTTCTGTCAATTCTATTAATACAGTCACAATGCAATTGAAACATTAAACATTTGAAAATTCAACATCATAAATACTTAAAATTGTATTCTAAACAAAACACTGACTTTGTGTATGTAACTCTCACATACATTTCGCAGAATGCACCTACAACAAGAGTCGTGTGGCTAGGTGTGCACTTAAAAGTATAACACAAAACTGTGGAGCATCATTTATTACAGATGGCTAATTTGGTTTAAAATCTTAAATAAGATGTTGACTGTTGTTCATATGAAATAGCAGTTTGTACGTTACAGCATGTATGTGAAACTTGGAAGTATCAGGAATTCAGGGAAATTGTTAGACAGCATATTTTCATTCATAATAATAAAGTGTTTCGCACAAGCAAACATACACCTCTCTACCCTGCAGTGAGGACGAGGTGGTGACTCATGAAATACTGCATGATGCCATCAAATTCACCTCCCCGACTACAAGCCTAAAGAACAGTATTTCGCAATTAAAAGTGGCATCTGCGCATCAAAAATATGAGATCGGGTAGTTTACATTTATGACATGCAACGAGGCTATTTATATAAAATAACTGCGGAACTGTGGGCACCTGGATGACAAAATATAACATTAACATAAGCAATATTTGCCTTAAAAATTATTCTATCACAAAATGACTTATCGTTTTAATAAATAAATAACATTTATTTCTTCTTTATTGCTGAAGTGGGAGGGGATGCATGAAATGACAAGCTGGCCTCAGAAAAGCTTGGTTATTAAAGGCCAAATCGAAATTAAAAACACGCAGAATCGCTGAACATCGAAATTGGTTATGTTAAAAATATATAAGATGTTAGGGAATGCAATAAATTAATTTTAAGTGATGGTAGGCAACATAAGTATGATCATTTTTGTATAGGAACGTGTGGTCAGAAATGATTTCCTATTGTGCTACAGGCGCCGAACATACTGCGTACATATGGCGCTGGCCCTTGCAGCAAACGGATGGCATTGACATAATCCAAGATGGCGGATGTGCCGCAGTGCTTGTTACTGCAGCGAGTAACCAGCCCCCTCGGTTGGTGCTGGTTGATGTGTCGGATGAGCGAAGGTAATCATGGCAGTACAAGTAGCAGTACGTGTGCGGAGTATGCGGACATGGTATTCGCTTACGGCGAGGCGCAAGGCAGTGCTGCTGTGGCGGCAAGGTGTTACTGTGAGTGATACCCGGACAGGCGTCCACCAAATCGGTGTACTTTTCTGAGTGTGTTTCGGCGCTTGCGTGAAACAGGCCCTGTACAAGTCAAGAGAGAAAACGCTGGTTAGCAAAGGCGAGTTAACACCCCAAGTTTGAAGAAGACATGCTCGTGTAGGTGGCAGACCAGCCACCAGTACCCACGCAATAGCCAACACATTGGGCGTTAGCACCTGGAGTGTTAGGGCAGTTCTTAATGAGCAACAATCACACACCTGTGTAATAAGGATAGGATTCGAGTTTTCAAATGTGTTGTAAATAGCATTAGAATTTATCGACCACGGGAAAATGTTCGTGAAATTCACCCTTAGGGGATTGCGAAGTAATCGCAGAATAAATGCACGCTAGGTGCATATTTAATGAGGTGTAGAGTAGCAAGGCTATTGTGTGTCTAATCAAGCAGTTAACGATGTGGGAAATAATTAGTATTTCTTTAAATCTGACCGTTGCAGTCATAGAGTGCCCCAAAACTGAACACATCTAAATTACCCACGTGTTCTGCAAGGCACCACATAATCAGGTTTTGTATTATAATTAATGCTTAATTGAGAACTCTTAACCCTCTACATGATTAAGAAAACTTACTCAGAACGTTTCAGTGTTTTATGTGTATATGTTTCAAGTTCTATGTTAATGAGGTCAGTTAATTAAATTACCTCGCGGAGTGGAGCGAGCTCTCGGAAAGGACGCCACTCGCCCACACCATCTCTGGCAGTCTGAATCCACGGGTCTTAGGGTCTGCATGAGTGTCGCATCGCCGGGGATTTCATACTTTCTTCTGAACACTTTACTGCAGTAAGTTAACGAAATTACTGGAAATTAATTTAGTTTAACAACAGTCTTCCCCATGTTTGCAGCAACCCTCCGTCAGCTCAATTTACAGACCCCGGTGTTTAATTACTATGTAAGTTTTCGCACCATTCTTGGCATTTTCTACAGTAAATCTGCTGGCATGCCTTGTGTGTCAAGTCTGCTTTGATTTGCATTGCATACATGTAACTGTGTAAACTATTCGGCAATACAATTGACTTGAGTTAACAGAAGCTTGTGAGTTTTCATTAAGTGTTGTATTCCGGGCCCTGGCCGTATCCAGGAAGTCATCAATGCCTCAAGGAGGCATCCTTCAAACATAAGGTAGAAGGTATTACTAAGGCATTCTGGGGAGCCGAATACCACGGCTAAATATTATATTTTCCTGTAAATTTGTACCATGTGTGTCAGATATTACAGCCACATGGTCGTTTCGCACACGATCCTGAGAACTGTGACTTCGTACTCACCCAGTGGACTGGCGCCCATTCTATTCAAAATAGGAACATTGTGTAATATTCTGACATTTTCTTAACATAGTCACCGGACAACGAATTACTATCCCCGACAGCTCAGGTAAAGTTACAAAAGAAGATATATCTGGGAAAAAATTAAGATCATATTCGAGAATATTAAAAAAAATATCACGTAAATTATAATAGAGAAGGAGAGCATTCAAAAATATATTATAAAAAATAAAGAATAAATTCTTGAAAAAATGCTTTGTGGTNCTATAAAAAATAAAGAATAAACTCTTGAAAAAATGCTTTGTGATTATGGTAAAGTTTAGTAAATACTACATTGAAAAATACAAATAAACCAAATTGCATAAAAGACCTAATAGTCAAAATCATTACTAAACTAAAAAATGTAAATAGTAAGAAAAAAGGAAAGATATCAGTTTATTTAAAAAAACATAATTTCACAGTAGAGAAACACATGCATGTATGATGTTTTAATGAATATATGAGAAAACACTATCATAAAAATAAGCAAAACAAACATATTATTATGTGTGAAAAGACACAGATTGCAATATTTTTTTAAGTAAGTAAACATACTATTAACAATTGTTCCAATATAGGTATGATGTGGTCAAGGCAACCTAGGGCTAGTGGAGTGTAGAATTGTTCGGCACCATAACTCAGCAGAGAGTTAGTGATGTGGGTCGTTCGGTCGACAGCCCATGGGGCCCTGAATGCCTCCGTCAGTTTGAAGATGAAGTTGTCACACACTTAATATTACACTACTAACACACGTTTAGTTTATGACTAGACTGTAGGCCATCTCGTACGCCTGAAAAATATTAGAAAAATTGTGGGTGGTGCTACAAGGGGTGTAGTGCCCTATGTGTCCAGGAGTACAATAAATAAACACTCACTGAACTTTGTAAAGCTGTTTACTCGCATACTTTATTACATGTTCATGAAGTGGACTTGTAAATACTAAAATTAACAGACCCAACACTTACGGCCAACCTTTGTGTGAAAATGACCTAAGTCAGCGTATTGTTATGAGGATAAGCGGTAGCATTAAGCTCTCTGGTGAGAGTGCAGGTGGTACTCCCCTCAGNATGAGGATAAGCGGTAACATTAAGCTCTTTGGTGAGAGTGCAGGTGATACTCCCCTCAGTACAGAAAAGAAATCAAATGTTCTGGTTAACTACGATACTATTATAATGAAGCGAGATCAGCATAAATTATGGTACCGAGAGGGCTCGCGGAACGGATGACCACGTATCCGGTCTGGGGCTCCTGTGCCGGGGTGAACTGGACTAATGGCACCAGCTTCCGTCACAAGTGGCGTAAACCGACGTCAAACGCCGAGTGTTAAAACATGACATAAGAACTATGGAACATTATTGCAATGGTGAAAAGTTATATAAATTACATGAAACACATTGGTGAAACCCCCAGATATTAACAAATTTCTGTTAAGGTTGCTGTTGTGAAGTTGACGGGGATTGTGACCACACTAAATGAAATTTTACTGTGATCGAGGCCTTTATGAAAACGCAATTACCCTCTTATAAATAGACATTGAATACACTATTACGCTTTCTTGTGAATAGTCTCTGTATTACATTTCCTGTGACGTATTTGTATTTCACTGGCAACAGTGTTGCCAGGTGGCTGTCTCCTGAAGGGATGGACAAATCCACCTGGACAAAGGAGCGTGAGTGGCCATGCTCGGTAGTTCTAAATACAATAAACCCACCCCTGACTGTAGCTTTGAATGAGATGAAGTTGCGGGATAGGTATAGAAAAAAGCTGCACACAATTGGTCGCACTTAGCACTTCAGCTTCGTCTTTTAGGCCAGTTGATGCCACTTGGTAGTTCATTACGTCGTATGTCGTGGCGCGAGCTGCTACGATATAACGACCAATGGCCTGTGCGCCCAACGGCTGTGGCTTTGGGGTAAACACAGTTTCGCATAGCTTCTTATTTATTACAAGAGTTACCTCTTGTAATAAATAAAGTAGGTTGGTCTCTTGAGTCAAGTAAACACAAAACTTGCAAGAAGGTGCAAGTTTTGTTCTTGTAAACCAGCACTATGCACTCTTGGCCTGATGTTGTCGGTCAGAATGGGCACAAGGAGCTCGTGGACACGTGGTTCACGTCAGGTAAATAGATATTTGACGAAGTTCTATATTGTTTATCCATTATCAAAAAATATTTGGGAAACACATTGTGCCTTATATGTTTAAAAAAAAACATACCACAGTAGAAAAATAAAACATCCACTTACAAATTCATAAAATTTTATTAGTTCTTACACATTGCCAGGGACTTATTTCATTTAGAATTTCAGTGCTACAGAGTTCATCATTCATACATAACATCGTGTAATTTTTTTTTTCACTGACTGTTTAGTCAATAATTTTTTGGGGGTTGGGGAGACATATTCCCAACTTGCTCAAGCATTTCAACTATTTGTTGTGCCTTTCCTTAGTCCACCCCACCCAGGAGATGGACACACTATACGACACGACTGATCACATTTTCAAAATACTATATGCAAAATCTAACTCGTCTAACTCTCCAGAGTAAACCATTCACATCATTTTAACTCTGTTGTTTAAATATTTATTAGTAAGATAGGAACTTCTTGGTTTTACATTATGTATTTTGATATTTTAGAAATGAATACTTACTAATTGTTTTTATTTATTGTAGCCTACTGTTTTTATATGCTTGTGGTGCATTTCGTGACTGTCAGAGTGGTATGCTTAAAACACTGAAAAATGGTTCTGTGTGGCATCTGATGTGACAAATTGTTCAATCTGTGTACATATTTAGCTAAACAGCACAAAAGATGTTGGCTTTATTCAGTTGAACAGTGTTGCAGTGCTGTGTGAAGGATCTTTAGACAACTTCTAGTACAGCACTGTGAAAAACTGCAGTAATATTACATTGAAAAAACATTGCCACTAAAGGTCACACATAGTACCATGATTAAGACACAATTAAGAGTTGTAAAGAAGTGTCAGGTTACTGGCGACCTGTTCCCCTGAACACACAAGGCGACGCTGGTAATAACACATTCTGGTGTTGACATGCACATATGTAATTTCAATATTTGATTTATTTATCTCGCACAGATGGAGACGATACAATAAAAAGTGGTTCATGGGCCTTAGCCCACCAGCTGGGCTACGCGGGAAAATGTGAGCATACATGCCATACATGTGCATTAAAAGTTGAAAATTCATGGTTCCCCAGGCAATGCAAGTACTCGTGAGGGTGAGGTAGTGCCTCCAGACACAAAAAACAAAGGTTCAAAAAAGTTGAAAGACTCTTGTGCATTATGTGGTCGGCACAAATAGGTAATGGTGTCTGGGCCACGACTATTCATGCCGGCCTCTGCGAGCCTCAAGTTAAGTCTGAATGGCCGGTGGCTTGCAATGAAGTGCTGCAGTCGGTCATGCACCGAAACTAACCAGATACATAAATTACATTCTAATTAATGAAAAACATAATGTTGGCACTCTTTTAAAATTACACTTTGACACACAAATACCTTGCAAATATATTGAAAATACAATACAAAAATGAATTTCCTTTTGAAAATTAACTATAAAAAAAGCCGAAAGATATTGTAGGTGCAAGGGGGTGGGGAATTGCACGTTCTTGTTAATAATTAAATTTCTCATATTGTGTCCTGCAAAACTTTTCATCAATTTTTCACAATATTTGACACACTCCGATGTGTTATGCTACTGACGAGTGCTGCCTACGACCAGCAAGTGAGATACCCTGCATTGCGACACCTGTACAACAGGACACCACCCAAGGCACTGGCCAGGTATCCAGCCCCACAGGTGCCACCTAGCCCAGTGGTGGGCAGGCCTGTGCTGTGTTGGGGATGCCCAGTCCCCTACCCAGCAGCTCCTGCGACCCTGTTGCACATCTCACTATAGCAGCAGCACTAGTAGTGATGAGGTGTGCTCCTCGCTACCTCGCTGTTCCAAATGACACTGCCTACTGCTGCCTGTATGGCCTGCAGAGGTCCCTCGCTTCCCCATGCACTGCACGGTCACTGGGGCAGCCACACCAACTCTCTACCACCACGTATCCCCCACGACCAACACCGTCTGTGGCTTTAGTGAGGATACTGGACACTTCCAACCTGGTATTCCAGACTGCATGGAGTCTGGTCACCAGCTTGTAGCGGCCTCCCGTAGTTGTGGTGTGTGATGCACACCATGCCTCTTTACCCTAAAGACTGTTCATTCTGCTATCACTGCACAGCTATAATGTGTCCTCTACAGAGGTTGTTGCCACACCCCGAACAGCAGACAGACAGCTCGGTGCAACCTTGCCACCATCATGGCAGCTGGTTGGCCTGCTCCACCACCACCAAGGTCAATTGGCTGTCTTGTTTTCATATCCCCAAGAGACAACTTCTGGCGCCATTTGAGTCTGGGCTCGTCGACATCATCATTTTATGACCCCTGGAGATATACATGTGCGGAAATGAAAAAGCCGGAAGAGGTGTTCCAGCAGATCCAACAACCCCCTTGTGCTGCCCACACATGCTGCATGTGTACCTCGTGTGTGTTATATATATTTAATGAAACCCAGCAAGATTAGTGCATGTGAAGTGGGAGAGAGTGTGATTACATTTGCAATCAGGTACAATGGAAAGTGGTTTGATGTAAATCAACACATTTACAAACACCCCTTTTCTTATAATGAACCTGGCCTGTAACCTCATTACACAGGTGCCACCTCAAGAATATTTAGAGACATAATTATTTAAATAATAAAATAAAGTATGTGTTTGTTTACCTTATTTTTATAGTGGACTGAGAAATACAGCCAATACATAANAACCTCATTACACAGGTGCCACTTCAAGAATATTTAGAGACATAATTATTTAAATAATAAAATAAAGTATGTGTTTGTTTACCTTATTTTTATAGTGGACTGAGAAATACAGCCAATACATAAGTAACAAACAGTTTTATTTCCTTTTTTTAACAACCTGAATAATTTTCCCAGAGTAAATATGTTTTATTTATTTTATATTTAATGTTTGTGATATGTGCCATTTAATAAGGGCAATTTGACATGAACCCAAACTCATAGACATGTGAGCATTCATTGCACCATACTCAACTGACCCACACAATAGTAGTAAGACACATGACCAGAGAAGTAAATACTGCCGGATCATCAGCCACATCAGAAGTAATGCAATGGTTGCAGAGGACAGCACGCTCGTGACCAATGTCCATTTTGCAGCTGCAGATGCTATACCTGTGGCAAGATGAGTCACATTGCCAAGGTCTGCAAGCCAAAATTAGCACAACTTGCTGATGAAATTACAGAAGATGCCCAAATGTCAGAAGGCATAGATACTTTACAACAATTCAGTAAAGTCCAAGGCCTCAACACAGTGAATCAGTTAAGTAAGCATATGTTAATTTTGCAACTGTGGTATAGTTAGTCAGAAAACTTTATGAACCATAAAACCAACATTCTCCCATCAAAAGACAAATAGAGTTCGCAAGCTACACAGGTCACTGTATCATCACTTGTATAGACAGTTTACCGGTCAATGCCACAATCTGACAAACATGTAGACTCAACCTTTATGTTGTCTATGGTGATTTCAATACTCTTGTTGGACGAGGATGGATAGTTGAGTAAGTTCACGAGATAAATTTTGTGAAATTATGTTCTACTCCAAAGGCAGTTCTCTCAATTACTACCACCGTTCCATATCTGAACCCCGAACAGAAAACTCATATCAAACAGTTGTAAGCCCACTATGAGGACGTTTTCAGCAAACTAACTGGACCACCTTCTACAGTGCACCTGAAGCCAGGAACAAAACCTACTTTCACTCATGCTTGTGAGGTACCACTAGCACTACGCGAAGCCTATGCCAAAGAGATAGATGCAAAGATCGCATAAGGTTTGTATGAGAGGGTTCAACATTTGGAATGGGCCTCTCCGATACATGTTGTAAGCAAGAAAAATTAAAATTTTTGCAATAAAGGCAACTTCAAACCTACAAGAACTCGAACATGATCATAGACGAATACCCAATCCCAAAATCCATTAACATATTCAACTGTACGAAAGCAGCTATTATTTTCTGTAATTTGGACATCACAGTTGCTTGGGCACAACTGCCTATCAATGTATAATTTTGACATGTACAAACACTCCAACACCCCATACATGGATCTATTTGACCAACATGTGCAGTATATGGTGCTGCTAATATACCTGCGATTTGGCGGCGCCGTATGGGAGCTGTCCTAAAAAAACATTCCCAATTAACTGAATTTCTATAATTAAAGTGCTCGTGTTTACAGATGGTTTTGAAAATCTTATTTCAACTCTAGAAACAACATTGAAGAGAATAAGGTCTCAAGGCCTACGACGCAACGTGCAAAATTTCCCTTGCTTGGACTTCTGCAGAGTTCTTAAGACACAAGATAGATGCCCAAGGCTTGCACAAATCACACAAACACACAGAGTCAAAACGAGATGTTCCAAAACCCTCAACACCTGAAGACATAGTTATTTTTGGGTAAAGCGACTTATTATAGTTCATTTATTCCAAGGAACAGAGTGCTTCGAAATATGCTGCACACAGAACCCATTCAAATGGACACCAGATGCAGAAGCAGCATATTGACATCCAGAATGCTTTAAATTCTCCACAGGTACTGATGCCATATGATCCAACACTCCCTTTACTTTTAGCAATGGATACAAGTAAGACAGGTTTAGTTGCTGTCCTATCACATTGACTGTCAAATAGACAGGAACGCACGATCGCCAATGGCAGTCAAGCTGAGTGCTACTGAGCAACGTTATCCACAAATCGACAAAGAAGTTCTAGCCATAGTGTGGGCTGTAAAGAAGTTCTTCCATTATTTGTATGCTTGTCACTNGTTCTAGCCGTAGTGTGGGCTGTAAAGAAGTTCTTCCATTATGTGTATGCTTGTCACTTTATACTTATCACAGATCATAAGCCATTGACACAAATTTTACATCCAGAGAAATCACTTCCAGTGCCCCGCATTAGTCAAACGGCAAATTATACAAATTTACTAACCAACTTTGAGTACGACACTTGTTTCAAATTAACTAAATCAAATGTGAATTCTGATTACTGCTCCTGCGCACCACTTGCAACAACTGTTATTACTGTCCACAATTTTCCATCAGAAGGAGAAGTATTAGAGAATGATGAATTTGACAAGATTAAACAGCTCCCAGTTCGAGCCGAGATCATTGCTCGAGAAACACGATTAGATTTTCACTTATGCTATATAGTTCAACTGTTGGATTCAGGTCGAAGTTTCGCACATTCTAGATTCAAGGCACCAGAAGAAAAATGGAGTCTAGCTGCTAACTATTTGCTCTTTTGACCACCAAATCGTTGTACCACCCACACTGCAACAAGCGATCCTCAACGACCTACACACAGCACATGTAGGTATTGTGAAGATGAAAGGCATGGCTCAATATTTTGTTTACTGGCTAGGTAATGATGTAGACATCGAGCACGTCACAAATTATTGTAGTGAGTGTGCCAAACACTCCCATGCTCTGTCCAAATTTCGCGATCATTACTGGGAGTATCCCAAGGAATCATGGGAACGCATACACATTGACTATGCAGGTCGTGTAGTTGGCAAGATACTGCTTATCACACTCAATGCATACAGAGAATGGCTATAGGTTAAAACCACTAGATCCATGACCACTTCCTCAACAATTGCAATCCTGAATGAACGGTTTGCCACTTATGGTGTTCCTGTCACCATAGTTTCTGACAATGCTACACATTTCACTTCTGCAGTGTTCAAGATGTTTCTACAAGTCAGTGGTGTTAAATACCATAAGCTTATAGCTCCATACCATCCCTCAACTAATGGACAAGCTGAATGGTATGTACAGACAGTTAAGTGAGATCTCAGTGCTATGTCTACATCAGATACTATACAGCAGAACCTGAACGAGTTTCTACAGCAGTATCGGAAGGCACCACATGCTACTACCGGACATCCACCTGTACAGGTGTTCTTGGGACAAAATATACGTACACATCTCGTCTCGATCTTGTCCGGCCCAAAGATATGTTCACTAAAATTACAGAGAAACAACAAGCTAAAATCAAATATACATTTCGCACATTCGAACAAATGGAATCCAGGAACAATTTTAAAATGCCTCGGAGACCTTCACTATGACTTTGACTACTTTGGAAAATGCTTCAAACGACATGTTGAACATATCCAAGCTCACCGAGCAGAGGAATCCTCCCACTAACCTGCTCTCTGTTCAACCAAATGTTCAGAATAATGTCTCTGAGCCCCCCACGAAGAATAGATTTCTACCCTCGTTCGAATACCACAGAAAGTTCATCATCTGAAGCAACTAACAATACAATCTAGCCAAATACACATTCTATAACGACACCGAAGACTATTGCTTCCACAAGACTAGAACGAAAGCATGATCAGTATACACACAATGGGACTTAAGACTATTCTGCATCGATCACGCAGATGCCTTCCACCAAAGTTATAACTCACCATATTAAATGTGTTGTTCAGATGACCCTGCATTTATGATTTTTTTAACTTCCTAAAGGGAGGAGGAAATGTTATGCAATAAAGACAAAGAAAACTAACCCAAGAAAATAATTTTTCTGTTTGTATCTATGATAAATAAACAAAATTTGAACTGCAAAATAAATACAGATATTAAATCAGCAAATCAATGTATTTAACATATTTTGTATTAATTTTGTAAACCTGTGAAGATATAAAATAATTTACAAAATTTTTTGTAAAATATCTCCCTGAATAATTTAGCAACAACAGTAAATATACATGCAATACAAAATTGAATTGCAGAAAATTAGTATGTCATAGAGAAAAATTGAGGTCAATTTATGATTCAGTTTATCAAAAACATGCTAGGACAACATATAATTTTGAAAAATGTTTTTAGTGACCCAAATTTTGCAGGCCTGTGTCATCAAGCTGCATGTAACAATTAAGTTTCTAGATTATCCAGACATTCAAGTGTTCCATCTTAAATATTTTCCCAATTATTTGTAATAAAATAGTACTTAGTACTTCAGTTCCAACTTCACAGATTTATACTATCCTTAAGATTGACTTTATATCATAGAAATGGATGGGTTGGTTCGGTTCCAATTTATACCGGTTCTTGAGGTATGACTCGGAACCGAATTTGGTTCACAACTACAACACGGTTCTCGTTTCTAAAAAGCAATAAATTTACTGCAAACCTCTGTCCTTACAAAAACAACTACCTCCTGTATAGCGCTCCCCTTTTTCCCAAAAATATAGGGAAAAAGTTCTGGAGTGTGTGCCATACACGAAAAAAAATTAAGGAGTGGTAGTCGTAAACTTCTCCCTTCTCTGTCATTATCACTCAGCCCGCCCCTGTAAGCAACACTGCTAGCCGATCAATCAAAATATTTCTCCACGCCTTATTTGTTTCCGAGTAAGGCAGAGAATGGTTTCTCTGCAGTGTGTGTGTGAATGTGTCTCTTTAGGGTTGATATATCACTGAACTTGGATGGACACTGTGTACATGAGAATGGTTTCTCTCCAGTGTGTATGTGAATGTGTCTCTTTAGGGTTGATATATCACTGAACTTGGCTGGACACTGTGTACATGAGAATGGTTTCTCTCCAGTGTGTGTGCGAATGTGTNTTTTCTTTTTAGAGGTGTGGCATTCCAACACAGTAAAAAAAAACCAGCAGGTCAGTGCATAAAAGAAGAAAATAAAGGAAGCGGCCCGCCCTGTCACTACGTAAATAAGCAAAAAAAAAAGGTAGAAGGCAGGTAAAAGAAGCAAAAATAAAAGGAAGCCCGCTGGTAAAAGAAGCAAAAAGAAAAATGAAGCAAGTCGCAAACTGGAGTTGTTGACATTCTTTTAATGACAATAGGTTAAAGCCACGCCACAATGTTTAGGCTTTTAGTACTGCCAGTTATTTAGTTAAAGTATTTTCGAAACATATCACAATCACCACCTATTAATGTAAAAAAAAAAAAAAGAATAATTTGTTACATATTTACTGACATAAAATAAATTTAATAAAAGTTCATCTGTATACATTAAATCTTATCTTCGCACTTTGTTATTTTTCTATTCTTCAGTAGGTTAAATAAAATATTTAATGAATTTTACCTGCATTGGTTGAATGAAGTTGCAAGCAAAATGCAAGTATACAAAATGGAACCGAATACTGGAAAGAATATTTAAATTATAGAATCGGTACCGGTACCGGAACCGATATTTTTGGTTATTTGACCCATCCCTACAGAGAAAGTGTAGGTATTTTGTCAAATTTTTTTTCCGTGATTAAACTTTAGTCAAAGTTTGAAAGTCTAACTTACATACATACTGCATATGCTGTTATAGTTTAATCATGAAATTTTTTACAAGGGTGACGGTCATGAGAAAAATTTAAGTAACAATAAATTTTTTATTTCGACCTTTTTTATTCTGTAGTTTGGTTGGTAGCGTTGCCTGGTGTTTGTTGTAAGTCTACTCACTAAATTTATTTATGCTGTCAGTGTGACCCAATGTTTTTCCTTAGTATCCTTTTCCCAGTTAATGCAATTGCATCAATTGAACATAAACATATTTGTATTGCTTAAATAACAAGAAGTTACTGATAACTAATGAGCCTACATTTCTCTACATTTGGCGTGCAAATAAATTTTAGTGAAGTTCCTAAAAACTTAGATGGTAGGTAGTCATTGAAGTCTCATTGACAGTAATATTATTAGAGATTAAACCACAAACATGTAAGACAGTACAAAGACAATTAAAATACAAAAGTGACTTAAATGAGATTCGAATTCAGAAAAACCCTTAAAATTAAGCTAACTTGCAATAAACTGCATCACGGAGGTAGGATTCGGAGCATCAACTTCGTATGTAATCAGTGTAATGTTTTGAATATTATGGTTCACTAATCTGAAATATTTACTAGGCCATCATTTTGAAAATAAGTGTCTCAGCTACTAAAAAACACAAGTTTACATGGACTACAATAATGCTACTTGTGTGAAAAATTTAATCGAGATCGGTTTATTGGTCTCTAAGATATGCTATAAAAACCTTATTTTCTGAAATGAGGCTCTTACAATATTGCTTAAAAAGAGGCTGCATATACAATGTTTGTAATAGATTAAGTCAGCATAAAAAGTTTGATTGAAACTGTTATATTGTTAAACAGAAATGCCCAACATATGAAAAAATGTATATGGCCACCATTTTTAAAATCATTGTTTGAGATCATTTAAATGATGTATCATTACTTGGCCTTCTGTGGGTAAAATGTTGTGCAAATAAGTCAAATTATTCCGCAAATATGTTAAATGTTCAATTTACTTACCTGACACTACTTTGCAAAAAATCCCGGAAAGGAAAATCTCTGTATGCATATTGGTTGATTGGTCCTCGAGATATGGCATAACACCTCCATTTGTCATGTGACAATCTTCATAAATGGAGGGTAAACATGTATATATTAGCACTTTCGATTATTGTCATAGATAGAATATAAAAAGTTAAATTTCAATCAGTTACATAGTTTTGTAAATATATCACACTAAGCTAAATTATTTGTATACGCACCAATCTGAAAATAAGATACATACATACTTAACACATATAAATAATGTAACATACCAGAGTACAACTTTTTGCCAGATTTGAAAGAAATTGGTTGATTGTCTCCCGAGATACAGCATAAAAACAATATTATTTCATGTAGGGCTATCTTACATAATATAGGAGAAATTATGGTTTGCATACACAATTTTGATGGATATAACTAATATTGTCAGCATGCAAATGTTAGTTGAAATTGTTTTGCAGTTTCGTAGATAAAAAATTCAGAGCTAAAATGTTTATATGGGTGCAATTTTGGAAATATGTGTCTCATATTCTCAAAATGTATCAGTTTAGATAGCTTGCCATAGTGCTAATTGCTAGCCTTATTTGGTAGAAATCGGTTATTATTTCGGAGATCACATAATTTTAATTTGTCTAGTGATACTATTTTACAAAATGGCGGACAAGAGATTTTGCATGCACACATATAATTGTTGTAATATATAAAGCCACCATAAAAAGATTCTTCGGAATTAATTACATTTTTTCGACAATGTAACATATAAAAGTAAAATGGTTATGTGGCCACCATTTTGAAAATAAGTGTCTGAAATGCTGGAAACATATCAGTTACCATTACCTACCGCAGTACTACTTGTTTGCCATATTTGGTAGGTATCGGCCAATTGTTTCCAGAGGTATGACAAAAACATTATTTACTAGAGTGGCACTATCTTACAAAATGGAGGACAAAATATGCTCTATGTAGACATTTCATGTTTGTTATATATAATCTCATCATACAAAGTTAAGTTGGGATTGATTAAATTATTTTGAAGATTTAGCATACTATGCTAAAATAGCTAGATGGCTGCCATTTTGATAATAGGTGACTGACATACTTGAAACATATTTGAACATAATATTTGCGGCAGTACTACTTGACTGCCACATTTGGTAAGAATCTGTCAATTGTTTCCTGGGAAACTACACAAAAACTTGATTAATTAATGCATCACTAGCTCACAAAATAGCAAGCAAAAGTGATTGTATTTGGCTTATTCGATGCTTGTAATACATACCATCAGCGTACAAAATTTGGTTAAAATTAGTCAAATGGTATGGTAGTGCCAAATAAACCTAAATTATTTGTATTGCCGCCATTTTTAAAATAAGTATGTAATTAAATTATATTACTTACAAATACCTTGCCAGTCATATTATTTATTACTTACATGCCAAATTTCGCTAAAATAGTTTGATTAGTTTTAGAGATATAATGTAAAAGCTTAATTTTTTCATGTAATCCTATTTTCCAAAATGGACTACCCACAATAATATTCACCTCTTAATTAAGTGCTCATAACTTGCTCTTTGAGCATAAAAAATTTATTTAAAATTGGTTAAATAGTTTCTGGGATACAAAAATTCACCCTAAATATTAAAATGGCCACCATTTAAAAAAAAGTGACTAGCATGGTCAAACACTATTATAGTACTTAGTACTATATGTGTACTAAGTACTAAGTATTTCTTATTTCGTGATTATTTCGTATTGCGTATCCAAATCACCAAAAAAACATTATATTACGTATCCAATGATACGTATAATCCACCCAAAAAGTCGTCGATTTCGTATCCAACCTAAGTCCTGAGAAGGCCAAAACAAATGCAAAATTTCTCCCTGCGTATCCAGCCTGCCTGTAATTACCTGTTTTTTACCAAAAGTTTCTTTGTGCATATCCACATGAAAAACGACCTGAATTGAAAAGTGGTGGGTTTGCATATCCAAACCGACAGGTGGGAATTGTCACCAAGCCTCATTTGTTTCGATTCACATATTCATTAACCTTTTAAAAACATTTAGAAAAAATACCTAATTGTTTCCTGTGGCGTATCAAAACTGGAAACGGAACAATTGGTCACTTTGCCATTTGTTTCCCTGGGCGTATCCCCATGTGGAAGTGACTTGTTGCTAAAATTTTCCTTTGTGTACCCAACAACGATTCATTTACATTTTAAATCCAAAACCAATAACCAGCTAGTGAAAAATGAGTTGTGTAAATAATTATGAGTTCGAAAAAAAAAATCAAGATGTGGAAACTCTAAAAGCTTCACTAGCTTACAGTGAGGGATTATAATTAATGCATTTAATGTATCAATGCCTCGGAATCACGAGTTTGTGCAGGGATGTTTCATTTTGTTCGTTTTTATGAAAGTTGTAGAATTTAGAGTATCTCCAAGGTTTCCATAAGCTTAACCCCTTCCTTTTTTTTTTAAACATGAAAACCACCTACTGCTATTTTCATTTTAAATTGACCCAAACAGCTACTCATTGTAATTTTAAACAGACATCGCACACCACCAGTCAATTACATTTTAAATTTAAATGAGCCATTGTCAGTTTAATGCTTTGTTTGTACTGATGATAATTCTCTAAACTAAACCAGTTGTGAGATTCCTAGTCGGGTACGAAAAAAGTTATCAAGAGTTGTGAGATGGCTCTTTCGTGTTGTTATGGAGACGATATATATTGGCAAGGGAGGAACGATTCGCACCTCCCTCTTACTACCAAAAACAATATCAAAGGTCATAAACGGAGGCAAACGGCAAGCCTACTTTAAACACCTTAAAAAGGTTTACTGGAAATTGGTAATTTTTTGCCCGCTAGTTTCTCGGGGGGATCCCATTGCCGAGAATGATTTGCTTAAAATTTCGGTGATTATGTCGCATTGCGTATCCAACAACGATTCATTTACATTTAAAAACCAAAACCAAGAACCAGCCAGTGAAATGAGTTGTTTAATAATGAGTGTAAAAAAAAATAATCAAGACATGAAATGAAAACTCTAAAGTCTTCACTGGCTTACAGTGAGGGATTATAATTTATGCATTTAATGTATCAATTCCTCGGAATCATGAGTTTGTGCAGGGATCTTTCGTTTTGTTCTTTTTATTTGAAAGTTATGGAATTCCAAGGTGTCCACAAATGTTAGTGTGTCACGAGGAAGGCTGGAAATACTGCTGTGTGACTCATCTCTCTTTGCACCTGCGAGGGTGTTTAGTTTTGTTCGTTTTATTTGAAAGTTGTGTAGATTTTATTGCCCCTCCAAGGCTGTCATGCTTTCGCACTGGAGATTTAATTTGGTTGGTGATGTCAACAGGAAATCACAAGCTTATTAAAATGCACAGGTGTGAGGCTGTTTAGTTTTGTTCGCTTTATGTGAAGGTTGTGTAGATTTTATTGCCCCTCCAAGGCTGTCACGCTTCTGCACTCGAGAAGTAGGTTGGTGTGCCAACAGGAAGTCACAGGGTTATTAAAATGCAGTCTTGGCGCTCGTTCGTATGTAGATTTTATAGCCACTCCATGGCCATCACGCCTCTCTACTCGAGATTTAATCACGTTGGTGATGTTAACAGGAAATCACAAGCTTATTAAAATGCACAGGTGTGAGGTTCGTTCGTTTTGTTCTTTTTAATGAACCTTGTGCAACTCCAAGGTGTCTACAAATGTTAGTGTGTCACGAGGAAGGCTGGAAATACTGCTGTTTGACTCACCTCTCTTTGCACCTGCGAGGTTATTTAGTTTTGTTCGTTTTATTTGAAAGTTGTGTAGATTTTATAGCCACTCCATGGCCGTCATGCCTCTCTACTCGAGGATGAAGAAGGTCGGTGGGCCAACAGGAAGTTACAGGGTTATTAAAATGCAGTCTTGGCGCTCGTTCGTATGTAGATTTTATAGCCACTTCATGGCCATCACGCCTCTCTACTCGAGATTGAGGTTGGCTGGTGTGCCAACAGGAAGTTACAGGGTTATTAAAATGCACATTCTCGGCGGTCGTTCGTATGTAGATTTTATAGCCACTCCATGGCCGTCACGCCTCTCTACTCGAGGATGAAGAAGGCTGGTGTGCCAACAGGAAGTTACTCGGTATTGCAATTGCAAGTTTGCACTCAGCCATCCTAGTTTTACAGATTAAAACAACTGCTCATTTCAATTTTAAACTGGCGCAAATAACTACTCGTTATCATTTTCAACAGACACCGCACACTCCAAGTCAATCACACTTTAATTTTAAATGAGCCATGTGATTTTAAACTAAACCACTTGTGAGATTTCTAGTCAAGTACACAAAATTGAATATACATTGGCAGGGGGGGTATGGATTGGGCCTCCCTTGTGCTACCAATGCATTGCGCAATTAAATAAACAGACATTTCCTCTTTAAACTGACATTACACACCACAAGTCAATCGCATTTTAAAATGGAACAAATCACCCAACTTTAAACCGATACCATAAACAATTAGACACATTACCACTTTAATTTTAAATGAGCCATTGTGATTTTAAACTAAACCACTTGTGATATTTCTAGTCAAGTACACAAAATTGAATATATATTGGCAAGAGGGGTATGAATTGGGCCTCCCTTGTGCTACCAAATTATTGC
>NQII01009981.1:0-10879 GCA_002778355.1 Clitarchus hookeri
TCACCTGAAACTGCATAAACTTTGCGGGAGCTTCTACTCATCTGGACACCAAGAGTGTTGTCAACACGCTTGCACCTCTAGAGTCATCTGGCATCTCAACACATCCTAGAGCTCGTCATTTCGTTAGCCTGTGAGAGGCTGGAGTGAAGAGTGTCAAGCCACATCTCCAGCACGTTATTAGTGAGCAGTGTGTCACACATCAAGAATTTAGCACAGGTCTCACCCAAGTTGAAGCAATCGTGAACTCTCACCCACTATGCCCTCTGGGCACAGATCGTAATGACCTATCTGTGTTGACACCCGGCCATTTCCTCACAATGAAGCCGCTGACCGCTGTTCCAGAGCCAGACCTCGCCAACCTGCCTCTCAACCACCGCCAACACTGGCAACTGGTAGAGAGAGTACATAAAGATGTGTGGAAACGCTGGCACATTGAATACCTTCACACTACCCAGCCACTTCAGAAGTAGTCAAAGAGTGCAGGACCCGTCCAGACAGAAGACTTGGTCCTCGTCAGTGATGCACATGCACCTCCGCTGCTATGGCGTAGGGGCAGAGTTGAACTATACCCCAGGAATGATGGCATTACAAAGGTTGTATAAAGGTTGAAGAGACCCGTTACAAAACTGTTATGTTCTTCCAAACTGTTTAAAATAGACTATTCTAAGTGGGCAGTGTGTTTGACTGTTTGTGGGCTGCCTCCTCAGCGTTTGACTTTTGAATTCCCGCAACTGGAACTAGTTTTTCGTTAGTCTTTAGTTTGGCAGTTGTTGATGATGTGTGCACTAGTGGATGCAATGTTGCTATCATGTATAATTTTCCGGCACCCAGCAGCCATCGAGTGAACTTGGTTTTTTTTTTTTTTGGGTTGATTTTACCAGCCCATTAAGTTTTGCAACGAAACAGATATACAGTCAACTCTTGATTCTAAGACCCCTGGAATAACGACCCTCTCGAAATAACGACCCTTTTTTGGTTAATCATAAATACAGACCTGAAAAAATTGCATTTGCGATAAAACGAGAAATAATGTGAATTTTAGCATTTTACTTCAAATAAAGCTATTTTGATAATTTACACCGACCTTTACATGAAATTAAACCAATATTCGGGGAAAGAGTGTTACAAAATGATCTGTCTTGTTGTTTGCCTAGTTTTGGCAAACAAATGCACATTGACAAGCAATGAATGTCTATATCACGTTTTGTGGTTGAGATTAGGAATACTTGTCGCACTGTTTACCAAGCGTCCGCCGTCTTCGTTGCAGCAACAAGTTATTTTTGCGTGTTTAAAATTTTTGAATGTCTAAGTGTCAATAATTCGTGGATCACATTTTATAACTTTCTTTGAACAACACAACTGTTCCATAATTTTTTTTCAAATACACAGTTCAAAAGTATAATAATCACCAAACAAAATTGTTACTGTTAAGATAGCAGGATTTATTACAAGACCTTGACGGCCATAGAAAACACGCGGCCAGAGAATATTTGTCAGCAAATCTGAACGTAAATTAGGGCACAAGTTAAGATGAAATTTTATCGCTGCTAAATGTGACAAAACTACGATACAATGGCGTATTCACATTATCGTTGTTTATCTAAGAGTTAAAAGTTTTAGAACAGAAATGATAAAAATATACTTGTTATGTTAGCAAACATGTAACAAATTGCAGTTATACAGATGCTTGTTTACATACAAATTACGGAATTGGAATTGAAATTTGGTTCCTCGGGATAATTGCATACCTACATTACCCAACTTTGTTTTCTGCAAAATACGGTTCTTGGAAAGAATTGCATTTTTTTCTGAAGCAATATTGGCAGCTATCCTCACTAACCGTGCATATGCAAGTACAGAACATGTGATGTAGACAAACTAGAATGAGCTGTATCTACGAAATTAGATACGAAACGACCGTAGCTATCGAGGACACTTTTCCTTCACACAGGAGTGCAATTTGTGAAGTTATGTGGAGAAATAATTAGAATCAAGGATAGTGTGAATTTTGTGTTATTTTCTTGTCCAAGATGCCGAAACCGGCAGTGCATGTACAGCAACGAGCAGCCGAGTTCACAAGTGGCGGTCTTTATGCTTTCGATTCTCAAACACTAATGTGCCGTTTGTGTAACTGCATAGTTTCGTATGAAAAGAAAGACTCAGTATTAAAAACACAAACACTCAAAAACATATTAACCTTTCAAACAACCAAAAGGTGCTGATTCGCATGCTCTGTGCTTGCTTGCTTGCTTTAGTAGCTCAAAAAAAGGAAATTGGCAGTTGATGATCTTGCTATTAAAACAACTGAAGCTTTTGCAAAAGCCAACATTCCACTTAAAAAGCTAGTGATCCTAGTTTAAGAGGATGGATGGCTGAATTTATTGAAGGTGTATTTCCAAAATTTATATATTTAACTACAACTAGACCTGTAGGCCTACTATGGTTTTTGAACAAGACCTAGTTCATGTAATACTTACCTTAAAAAATATACATGTTTGACATTACTGTCTTAGTATTATCCAAATTATGGTTTTAGGTGCTGGAGACTTACCTTGTGTGAAATCTCTCAGAGAAAAATATGTTCCTGTGGCAGCACAGGCACACTTTGATGCAGTAAAGGAACTTCTTCAGCAGAAAAATATTGTAATACTTTGTGACGAGACGACAGATACCAAAGGAAGATGTGTGTTTGTTGTGCTTTTTAAGATTTGTTCAGACAATTTAACAGAACCCGTTTTGAAGGTAGCTGCAGTAAACATTCTGGAGAAAGCAGATGCAACGACATGCTCTCAGGCTATAAATGAGTGTATTAATAAATACGGCGTCAATTTCAAAAACATTCAAGCAATTGTTACAGACTCTGCACGTTACATGACCAAATGTGTGACGACAATGCAAGTCCTTTTTGGAGAGCATGTGGTCCATGTTCAGTGCTGGGCCCACAAACTGGCATTAGTAGGTCACATCTTGTGCATTGAACTTACTGAAGTAAATGAGGCTGTGGTAAAAGTCAAAACCCTATTTTTGAATATACGAAAAAGAAAGTATCATTATGTGCAATATCGAGTTGAACATACAACTAAAGCAGCAAATCTGTTCCC
This sequence comes from Clitarchus hookeri, assembly GCA_002778355.1. Taxonomy (NCBI): domain Eukaryota; kingdom Metazoa; phylum Arthropoda; class Insecta; order Phasmatodea; family Phasmatidae; genus Clitarchus; species Clitarchus hookeri. Next base: position 3,102 of record NQII01009981.1, read on the forward strand.
AATACCAGTGAACACCCGACGGAACTACTACCTAGCTTGTCTTTCAGAAAGAGATGTGAACGTGGTTCTTGCTCAGCGCACATTTGTAAAAACCCACGCAGCTGATATTGTAAACCTTCTCACAAAACTTGAAGGCTCACGGTACCCCACAGCCCACATGCTATATGGCTGGCTAAACAATTTGTTGAAAGGCTTTGATGGCACATCAAAAGGCATATTTGATTCCCAGTTTGAAACACTGATTTCATCAGACCCATCTCTCACCACCACTGAAAAAGCACTTGTGAAACAGAATTGCCAAAAAGCATCAACTCTTGCAATGACCAAACTGCAAAGTTTGATGAATAGTGATCCAAGTGTGCACATTTTTTAGGCAACAAACAAAAAAAACATTTTATTGAATGAAACTAAAAGTGATTTGCCTGTTTTTGATCACATTCCTGCATTCAATGGAATGGATAATTCTGTTCGATACAAGGGCTATGAATTACTTAAAGAAGCTGTTCAAGATGTGGTCAGGGAAGAAAATGAACCAGATGTAGCAAAATTACTGGTGGCTTTGGGAGTAGAATGTAAAGAATTTACTTCAGCAGCACTGAAGGCTACATGGTTGCCTTCAAACAATTTCGACAGTGAGCGCCTTCTTAGCCACTACAATTTAGTAGTTACTAACAGTATGAAAATTTGAAAGAAGAGAATATAGAAACATTTACCAAGCTTTCGTTTGATGACTAACTGTTGACTTTTTACAAGCAGCTGAAATAACGTGTTTAAGTTAATTAGTTACATATTATGCAGATGCGTATTACCTTACTGATTTTTCCTGTGAAGGTGCACATTCTGTCAGTTAGCAGTTTTTATAGTTATTCTTTACAGTTATAATTATGATTTTGAATTTTTAATAGTGCTTATAGTGTAGCAAAAATGTTTATCATTTCAAAAATGAATTTTTGATGCATAAAAGGTTGTATGCCGCATAAAAAAATAACACCTATTTTCTAGGTAAAATACAGCTATTTTGATAAAAATAACACCTCGTTTCAAGAAAAATTACATCTATTTTTTTTAGGTCTCTAATCATAAAACAATTTTCCATTAACAAACCTCTTCGAAATAACGAACATCTCGAAATAACGACCCTTTGTCCTGGAACCTTGAAGGGTCGTAGAATTGAGAGTTGAGTGTATTTATTTTAACACACATATTTCTTAACCCTCATATTAAAAATATTAAAAAAATTTTTTTTACTAAATAATTGAAAAAATATTTTTATTTGCGCAATATTGTTAAGTTGAAATGACTATACACAAAAACTGAACAGTACCTAGGCCTGAGAGTTTCTCCAGGCAGATGTCGGCAGACATTTTGACAGCCTCTGGAATGGAATGTAGGCTGGCACACAGAAGTTGCAGGGCCTGGAGGCCCACCTCGCTGGTCCTGAGGTCATGCAACTTCCTCTGCACCTCGTCCACTAGCTGCTTGTCGTCGTACTCTGCCTCCCGCAGGAACAGCTTCAGTTGCTTCAGCAAGTGCAGGTCTCGCGCCCTCTGACTGTGCTTATCACTGCAACACACTGCTATGGTCACACATTGTTTCTAACATGTGCAAATACACGGTTATTGCTAACTTCCTTTAACCCATTCAGACCTAGTGTACAAAACTGGGCACATAGGTAGAGACCGGAAAAATTTGCAAGTTTATTGACCTTTAGGCTAGACTCCAAATTTGTTTGCACAATCAAGGAGATATCAACTGCTCATTGGCTGCCTGCTTTCCCAGTGAGAGGTCGTGATTGGGACTGCTTTTTGTTGCCTGTTTACTATTGGCTCACTGTCCTGGAGGAGGTGTCAAATAGGTCGTGAGCCAATTGCAGAAGTAACGCTAAGATACATGTGTTTCAATTCTAACTTGTCCAAAAATGAATCCACAAATTTTTCAGGTCTCTTCACATAGGTTATTTTTGGCCAGTACTCTTAAGTAATGTTAGAATTTAACATCAACACACAAAATGCATATATTCAAAGCCTACTTCCTTCTCATATCGCGCATACTTCCTGATAAGAATAATTTCCGAAATACATTTCCTTCCAAACCGGCAGGCAATTGAAGATATTACTTACTTAGTGGATATGTGCACATATCATAGAAATGCCCGGAGTGATACTTTGTTGGGGCATCTAGACAATTGGCTAAACAGTACCAGTTTGTATGTGCCACCACTCACAATGATAAGGTCAGCTCCATTTTGTGCAAAGAGCGAATAGTGTGGCATTTAAAACAACCTGCTGCACCCTATTTTATGAAATCTTTTAAGACCCATCTTGCCAAGGTCATTGGCCAGCAAGTTTTGTCATATTAAGAGATGTCCACTGTACTGGTATGCATAGAAGGGGTCCTGAACTCTCGTCCTCTGTGCGAGTTCAGCTCTGACCACTCTGAATTGGATGTGCTCATACTAGCTCACTTCCTCATCCTGCAGCCAATCACAGCTCTGCCCCAGAGTCAGACATTGCACACCTGAACCTCACTTGCTTGAATTGCAGGCAGCTACCACAACGAATTGTACAGGACTTTCGGAAGCCCTGGCGGAAGGGATATAACTATACTCTTCAACAGCGCACCAAGTGGGCAAATGGAGATGTCCATCCTAACGTCGGAGACCTAGTGATAATCAAGGAAGACAATGTGCTCCCTCTCCAGTGGGGTTCTTGCCCAGATTGTAACTTTGCATCCTGGTTCTGATGACGTCCCGCGAGCGGTGAGAGTGAAAACTGCTACCAGTGTGCTTAAAGCTGTGTCCATTGCCCATAAACACTGTCAACCCACATGCACCTCCGATGTAAAGGTTTGACTACTGACAATGTAACAATTCATTGTAGTGAATTGTTTGTTTGTTTGTTTACTACTTGACTGATTGTTGCTATGTTATTCTTTGTACTATGCATGGGTTAAGTTTGATGTAATGTAGCTTTGCTGACTGCTTGTAACACGGTGGGCAGTATGTTTAATGTTGAAACTTTTGTGTTGATGGTTGCTAGTGTTGGTGTTTTGTTTAGGACTTCACTCAGTGTTCGCCAAGATGGCGCGGGTGCAGAATAAAGTAGTTGTTCTCGCCTGCTCTCTATTTATTTTAGTAGTAGTGGAACAAACACTCTTTTGAACACTAAACTTTCAGCACAGTAATGACCGAGGTTCTCCGGAGGAATACCCCATTGCCAATGCAACATATTTAACTCAATTCTATGCCACACGTGCTCTCCAAAAACATTTTTGAAAAACAAGGGCGCAGCTTACAATTAAGTACCTTCAACTTTTTGTCCCAAAATATTTTTAGTGCAAATTACTATTTTTTGAATCAGTTGATTCTCGAAAATTCATTTTTCAGTGGATTAAGAAAAAAATGAGACATGCGGGAAAATTATGGATACAGACTTGGATTTTAGACCTGAGAAATATTACACCTAACCTCAAAAAGTATGTTCATTTGAACCAACCACATAAAGAAGTCATTAAAAACCACTTAGTCAAGTCAATTTATAATTAAATAATCACTTCAAATTAAAAACTTTAGTTATTGGGTGAAATATAATTTTTATTTATTTTTATTTTCTAGTGCCCAGTGTTTGTCGGCAGAGCCATGCTCAATCCCGCAGTTAAAATTGCCACAACTGACTTATTTGTAGCAATTTTCGCCAACGTCAAGACATTTCCAAACCCATACAATACTAACCAAACTCGCAACCGATAATAGTTTCCGATGATAATCACGTCCGTCAAAATACAGCCGGGTGTATAATCTTATTTCAAATTCAGTTTACATTAAGATGATCATACATTGTTTGATACAGTATACAGTATCAGAGATTGTGTGATTTATTCACATTGTCACTGGATCTGTGTCAATTTGAATCAGCTTCTGTCAAATTTGCTGATTTTGACGGAATTGGTGCTTCTGCAGATGTAGGAACTGCGGATAATCTTATGCCAATTTAGATTTAACCAACATAAAATGTTGCCTGCTTTAGAGTTATTCTTCAATATAAATAATTGATAAGTCTTGCATTTGTGAACATTGAAAATTTCTACAACACCAGTACACCGGCATCTGGAAACGAGATTCGGTAAAAAAGAAGCCAACATTTCTTGTTCTCTTTAACCAAAGTTTGTAGTTTTTGTCCCAAGATCCACACTACTGTGAGATAATCTACCGCTTGACATTGAAAAGGGTTGGAATCTCAAGGGGAAGGGTAGAAGCAGCCTGGAGGGTGGATAAGAGAGGGAGGGGATAGAAGACTGGGATTGTTTTCACAGCCACACCCTTCATAAAAAGGTGTAGACTAGGAGGTAAAGCGACCTTTCTACTCTCTCTCATGTTCAGTGAGCAACATACGTGTTGTCAGACAGCAGGCCGTGGAACACCATTGTGTGGCGTGTGTTGTGCCAATCCTCCAGTGGGAAGTCCTCTTAAGGTTTAATAGGCCTGCCATTTGCTTGGAGGACTTCCAACACTGTCACATCTGTGGCTCATTTACAGAACCAAGAGGCAGGCAGTACAACATGGTTCAACTGATATCCGCAGGAGAGCGCTACGCTACAGTTTAACAGCTGAGCACAAACCCCCTTCCTTTCAACAGTGTGTCTCTGCTGGCATTTGTTCCTGGTCAAATCCCAGGAATGACCTTGCAGTCCGCCGTGTCACGTTAGAAGTTTCCACTGTTGCCAAACTGCGCCCTCTGGTGGGGGGGAGAAGGAGATGTGTTCCACATACCACACTGTTTACATTTGAGTTTGTGTTGTCTTCAAAAATGCCCATGTGGCGCAACGATATCGCAGATGAACGAAAGCGAACAAAACGCTGTACAGTTATCAAGATATGAAAATATGCTACCTAATAAAAATAAGTGAATAGATTGCCAAAACTAGTGGAAGATAATATTCCTAGTCAGCAGTGGAAGAAACTGAATAAGTTTCAATAATTACAGTAAACTATTTTCAACTAAATATTTTCCCTAATGGCAAAAAGGCCTTGGAACAAACTGTTTTATTCAAAATTTTTCTTAAGCGGTAAATGAAATAGCCACACATTTCCGATACATACTGATAAATATAAAAGTTATTATACCGGTCCCTGTGCTAATCGGAGGCAAAACAAAAAATTAACTATAAAAATAAAATATTATTATGAACATCTGATAAACGACTTTTAAGGTTTCTACTTTAAAAATACTTTTGTATGTATAGCAGTTGCAGTAACTTGGTAACATGAAGCTAATATTCAACATACCACTACAGCCACTGATCGCTATCCAGTTTTTGAAACACTGGGTATTTCACTTTTGTATTACCTGAATGGTTAATTTCTAATTTCATTCAGTGGTATATAATATTTGTATAAAATTTAACGCTTTTTTCTTGTAAGAGTATTATCATCCTTCTGTGCATAAAACTGTATTATTTGATAGTTTTCATTTGGCTCCAATAATAGTTATTGCTGTTACACCTATTAAAGGCTTGTAAATTCATAAAGGAGACACCAAGCACTTTTATATTTATGCTGAACACTTAATGTGATACTCAACGAGCTGCTGATTCCTACGCAAACTGTCTTCTACCGCATTGAGGACCAGCAGTTAATTATTTACGCCACTTTCTTGAAAAGATGGGTGATGTGGGGGTTATATTTATAAATACTGTATGTGTGTCCATGCGTGTGCCAGCTTCCCACTCCCTTTTCCCCCATAAAGAAGTGTTTAAATATTTAATTATAGGACAACTTTCTTCTGTAATGTATGGGAATATCACATAAATTGAAATCAGGAAGCAACTTTTTCATAAAAGTTTATTTTTAACATTTATAATACTACTTACGTTTAAACCTTTCAGTAGATACATTTGCGTTTTGCAACTACAAATTAAATTTAGCAGTTGGATGTGTATGAAGTGTATAGCAAAAACTGTTGTAAAACTTGCTTGGATAATACTGTACAAAGGACACTACATACACGCCTTAAAAAAATTGCAGATAGTGAAAGCAACACACACAATACACGACATGACACTGAAACAAGAAAAATTCTAACTAGTTTAAAAGATAGACGCATCTATTGTATCCTAATACACTAAGGAAAACTTGCTGTTATCTACTATGAACAAAATTTTGACTGAATGACGATACAAATTTCTTGATATGTTAAAAGATATAATTTTCTGATTAAGTAATATATTTTCTTTGGTGTAATATCTATGATGTTCTGAACATTGTCTGCTTGTAAAGAAAATGCCTACTTGAGCGAGTTGAAATTGCAAAATTGGTCTGTTCCCATACATCTGAATTTGAATGCAGCTTTTTTCTAGTCGTAGTGTCAGCGTGTTGGGGTCGACGGTTTACTTAGCAATGGTGATGCTAAACTATGCATTATTAAAAGAAGAATTAGTTGTGATTGACTCTTTGGTACTCTGAACTCCATGAATATGTAATTTCCATTTGTGTGTTGGTAAAAAAAAACTATACTTTACTGTTTTATTAATTATAACATGCAGGATTGTGGTATTCCTCTAAATTACTTTCACAAAAACGAGGAATTTGAATAAGAATGACAAAGTTTGTTAAAAACTAAAAACAGAATAACAAAAAATAATTAAGTAAAAATATTATTTGGGAAAAAAAAATTATGCTCAATAAAATAAACTGTAGTTAAGATTCATGTTTTGGCATAATTTGTGGGATGAATTAAATATTTACGTTGTCTGCCTGATCGTCACGCACATGAACAACTTGCAGAATGTGTGTTGCCTTGCATGTGTGTTTTTGGTATGGAAATACAAGTTATTGTACAGCATTAAAATACTTTGATTTTATTTGGCACACAGTTACCAAGTAGAAACTTGTGGATAAGTAGGCGTGGAAAGTAGTAAGGATGGTTTTTTAAGGAAACGCACAACTACCAATGGACTAAGGTGTTTCTCTATTCCGTATAAATGTAGCCCCTCCTTTTTTTGATTTCTAAATTTGCGGTAGTTTTATTTGTATTTTTTAAATGCAACACTTGAAAATTGTCAGTCGTCAATTTTTTTTCGTAGTGTTCTTTGTAAAAAGCGCCTTTGTTTACAGTATGGGATGGTCTATTGTCTGGGAATTTCCTTCCTTCGTTAGTAACTAGAGTGAATAAGCTATCTTTCCATTAGTTTGACGCTATTTGGTTGGGGAAGTCAATGTAGCTTGCGCTTTACCCCACCTGTGGAGAATACAGGCTGACTTATAGAGTCGTAGTTAATTCCTTTAGGCATAGACTATAAGGTGCCTACAAGGTTGAGGGGTTTTCAATAAGGTAGTCTTTTGCTGTTTCATTTTGAAGGACGACTATATTGTCTCGAGTTTGAACAAAAAACAACATACAGCAACACTTCCGAGGTGTGGTACTCTATTCTGGCTACTCGTATTAACTGTGTACGACTTCGTGGTGGAGGGGGGCTTCTCTGTACGGCGACTGTATACTTATCTCTGCTGTGGGTGCTGGTAAGCTGTCATCTGGGGATGAGCTCCGGCGAAGTGGTAGGCCTTGGACAAAGGCCTGCATTTGGTGTCGTCTCACTGGATGGCTGTCGGGCTCGTGCTCACGTCCTCTCGCGATTCCTTAACGCAACTCTTCCCTCAGCGCGGTGATAATGAACTCTACCCCTGCCTACTGACGTACTGCTGTACTGAGGTACTGTTGTGGCCGGGAGTCCGAGCCGCTCTGTGCGCGACTGCCTCCTCGAACTGACGTCTCTGCGCGGTA
>NQII01009981.1:11090-43513 GCA_002778355.1 Clitarchus hookeri
CCCTTAATTGTCGGCAGGTGTCGCCTTGTTGGGGGAGGTGGTGAGTTGGTAGAAAGCAGAACAATACCTTCCAAAACACGTGCCCTGGTTCCTGAATAGTTGGGGGAAGGTGGCGCCTTGCCCCTAGCTTATGCTGTCAGCTGTTTCTCCGCGGTGCGTGTTTTCTGAATTTAGGCGAACTGCGTTTCTCTATCTCGTGATACCTCGGCGCTCAACAAATCTAACGGGTTTGCTAGGGGGAGGGGGGTGGGAAGGTGGCAGGGAGGCCTACGCAGCAGGACGCGCAGCAAGACACGTGTAACTGCGATCCGTTCTGGCTGGCCACATGCCTCGTGACACGTGTCAACTGAGAGGCGCTCGCAAAGTGGGTCAGCGAGGCTTCTATTCCAAAAGGCGTCACACGTCAAGTTCTACAATTTTAATTGCGTACTTTTATCTGAGAAATATTTGGTAAATTTCATTAGTTGTAAGAAGTACTATTTTGTTGTACACCAGTGATAATGTCACGCAGTTTCACAATAAGTAACATATTAGGCGCTTGCACACTTCAGAAGAGACGGCAAGCAATTGCTGACCTCACGGTTAAGCCACAGCACAGCTGAGAGCATGACACATACAAAATAACAGCTGTTGCTTATCAACAACTATACTGTACTACGAGATGTATGGATGTAATAATGGTGACAGGAACACAAAGGTCGTAGTTTTGTACTGTACACAACTCCCTTCCCAACGCGTATTTTACTAATTCCGATATAAAGAAAGCATTACAATGATCTAAGTTGAAGTCAAGTGTTGTAACTTGTGTGTTAATAATGATTGTTGTTTTAATGTATTTCTACAATCGATATATATACATTAATTCTTCTATAGATGATATTAACATTTTTATGTAATGTAGATAAAACAAAAGAGAATATTAAGAAGTTCAATATAAAATATCTAACATACCAAGTTAATAAAATTTCAATTCAGTGTGTTAATTTAATATTATGTGTATCAATAAAACCACAACATTTATATTACTTAAATTATTAAAGCTGTAATCATAATATTCTAATATACTTACACAATCTTTAAATAACAATTTTAAAAAAAATTAAATTTTTCAAAGATTAGTATTTATTAAACATATATTTTAATAGTTAATCTGGTAAGACATAATTGCATTGCCACAGGTGATAAACAAGAGACTCCAAACTATTTTTGAAATGAAGGATGCCAAATCACAAAATAAAGAACTAATCCGAACATGGCATAAATAGGTATGTAACATGGTTTATTTTTAAGTTATAGCAAGAGTGGCATATGTGTATTGTTGTTCCTCTGGAAAACAGATAATCATCATCTTCTATTCGTTTGAACTGTATAGATTTTACACTGATATGTTTACTTCCAGTATCTTGGCTTTTCAAATGGTCAGGTGTTCGAAGATAACAACAGCACAGTCGTAGAGCCACAATTACATTTTGTTACAAACTTCCCAATAATTTCATTACTCACTTCTTTTGTGAAATGAAAATTCCAGCATTTATTTCTCTGCAAATAAAAACATGGAAGAGTTCCAAGCAGCTTAAGGCTATTTCTGAATTTATAAAGTTTGTGCTTGTGCAACTAAATTCTTTGGCAACATGCTTCGCCTATTCAAGTTTCTTCCTGTGAAAAAAAAAAAAACACCATGTCACTAGAGCCTACGCACCGTAATTTGTGCTGATATTTTCAACTGTAATAATGAAATATGTTTCCATCAGTGCTACCTAAAAATTAAATATTTCAATAGGCAACGTTTAATTTACAAATACTGTACCATAAAACTAGGCTAAAACAATATTTTAACAGTGAATTATTTCTTACTAGTCATTACCAACACATTGCTGCTCGCACTGTTTTTAATTTGTATTAAATACGAATATTACAAGTTAAAGAAGATACTATGATAAAGTTTCATTTAATCAAGTGTACAATACTTTAAAGTTAATAACCGTGTTACATAATTGAGGTATAAAAGTTATTTAAAAAACAGGTTGACATATTACTCCTAGGGTGATTTTTCAAAGGCTTGTTTCAAAACATCCAAAGCAACCGTGAATGGACTATTTCTAGTTTTTGTATGTAACAAAACTTACTAAAATATTAAATTGCCAAATCGCAACCATTGTTGAACAAGTGACTATCGACGGTGACCCAACTGAATACCAATTCTATCACGGAGTCACTACAATCTTGGACGTCTTGTACGACCATTCTCAGAGTTAATAAGCATATTTTTACAGTTGAATCGATCAATTCAGTGATCTCGGTGATTTGCATCTTGTGGCTACTCTGTTGTTTATACACGCACTGTAAACACTTTGCTGGCGTTTGCTTGTTCACTAGTCGTATTTTGACTTCAGTTTGGCCGTGAAAGATAATCAAAATGTCAAAAGTTCCACAATTGTAAAGATTTCAGATTATATTACACAATCGTTAAACATTAAATTCATTTGCAAAATACGAGATCCATTTTAGAACAGACATGCATCTGAAATCAGCTTATGTTATAAATGGGTTTATGGGCCACTTGTGTTAAAATCATATAAAAAATGAGGCAAGCTGGAAATATAAGTAGTACAAGGAATACCTTTACTGTCATTAACTAAACTAGAACATGTTCCTTCCCCCCATGTTTATCACGGCAATTCTCATGTGTTTATATTGTGGTAATGGCCTACCTGACCTTCAACAAAAGTGGTACTTGCTTACCGACATGTTCGACAGTGATATAGACCATCTGCTTTACAAGACAAGTTTGGAATTAAAGATTATTTTTTTTTATAATGTTTGGAAAGTTAGTTTATTATATGACATTTCCTCAAGTGATTTAACATAACACTTGTGATGATAAAGTTTAAGGCAAGGCAGATACATTTAAAAATAGTTATTTTGAGACTAGTTGATGGAAGTGGTACATTTTCAAAATTTACGGGTTTTTATTCATGATCTTAAAGTTAAGTGATCATTGCACGATATTACTGTTAGCCCAAAAACACGTTTGTGATTCACAATAAAATTGTTTCGAGAATTAAAAGTAATTTCGATCAAGATGGAGAGCATTACATTTTTGAAATCAAACTCAAATTTTTGAGTCTTGCATGGCCCTATTATTTTGTCTAGTATAACTAACTGAGACTGCCTTAAGTTAAAAAATTCATTTTAATAAGGTTATATTTTTCTTTGCATCATTAATTGACTTATTACTTCCATTGCACTACATGTAGCACCGAGTCCCAACCATTGTAAAAATTCTAGTTTCATTGTATTTCAAATGTTACAAGTATAATTTCATAACAAAATTCCTTTTTTTTTTGGCATGCAGTTAAAAAACAAAAAAATTTATACAAACCTTAATGCAAAATGGAAAGGCACCTGTATGTCCATCATGGCACCACTTGGATCGATGAAGACACATGGCCTCATGCTTCTGTTACCGCCATTTATAGGGTTGTTATTCAGTCCCATGAGACCATAGCTCGTGTACAGTAACCTAAAACAAAATATTGTATTATGATACAGCACACTTTACTTACGTACGGTTTTTAGACTATCATACAAAATCACATGCAATGGAAAAAAATTCACACAACAAAAATAACTTTACAGTACAGGAAAACCAAATAAAACACTGAGCTAACCTATTTTTAAGTAACATTCTCTCTCTCTTTACACTACAAATCAAGTCTACCATTTTTCTGCAGTGCTTGTACACCGTTCAAGACACAAATTTTTTTCATTGCAATTTAACTCTGCAAATTGCCTTCCTCTGACTTTACAATTCACAAGTGCTGTATTTACATATACACTGGAGAGCCAAAAAAACTGGTATAGGCATGTGTATGCAAACAACAGAGGTATGGAACCAATCAGAGTAACGCGATGCGGTCGGCAGCTAGATCGGTTACAGCTGCTACAATGGCAGGTTATCAAGATTTAAGTGAGTTTGAACGTGGTGTTATAGTCGGCGCACGAGAGATGGGACATAGCATCTCCGAGGTAGTGATAAAATTTGGATGTTCGCGTACGGCCATTTCACGAGTACCGCGAATATCGGGAATCCGGTAAAACATCACATCTTCGACGTCGCTGCGGCCGGAAAAAGATTGTGAATGAACGGGACAAACGACGACTGACGAGAATCATTAAACGTGACAGACGTGCAACCCTTTCTCAAATTGGCGCAGATTTCAATGCCTCCTGCATACCTTCAGACACTTGTAGAGTCCATGCCACGTCGTCTTGCAGCACTTCTGCGTGCTCGCGGGGACTTTACACAATATTAGGCAGGTGCACCAGTTTTTTGGCTCTTCAGTGTACATACATATATGTTTGTAAGGTTGCGTTCAAAAATTCAGATTGATGCTCTGGTGCATGTTCACCAGATCCACCAACATTTCAGACCGATGAACTGGTGGATACCTCATTCCAACCAAAATCGACTAATAAAGTAATTTCTGAACGTTCGGTGTACACAGATTAATTCATTGATGAATTTTCGAAACTGTGGATTGCAGTGATCATTTTACCAAAACAAACAAACAAGAAAAACCATCGGCCAGTGCATAAATTACACGTTAATTTTGGTGTTAAAAGTGTAATCCATGTGATTTATGGTTCCTAATGCCTATAAAGGGAAATACAGTAAAACCCAGTTAAGAAGATTTCCTGCTTAATAAGCTTACATAATATTCACCTGGTCTATAAACATGTAAGTAATTTTACCCTTTTAAGAAGTTTTCCTGGTTAATAATTTATCATTTTTCTGTCCCTTCAAAAACGTCTTAAAAGAGTTTTACTGTAACTTTAAAAGTGGCATATATTAATAACCAGACGTTCCAGAAAATATGCCCTATGAATGACATCATTTTCACATTGATTCGTGTGATGAAAAATATGCAATACACAGCTACTACAACACAAAAATTTCAAGGTCAACCCCTTATTAATATTGATAATTATAATTACATGAAAATTAAAATACACAAATGTTTTCCACATCAGGTTGTGGATCTTCCCAAGGGCAGGAGATAAATTCTAAAATAGCTATTACAGGAAATCTAAAGTGGTACAAATGTAACTTTTCAAGTCTACAATTCAACTAAGCTGCACGTGTAATGAAAAAAAATACTTTATTTCAAATGCACATCATATTATGGCATCATTTGGAATCTGTTGGTCTGAAAAAGATTGCTTTCTTTTGGTGAGTATAAATCACGGTTGCTACCTTTTTACCATTTGAAAATTGCCTGATATTTCCTCAATTTCCACAATATACATTTTNAATCACGGTTGCTACCTTTTTACCATTTGAAAATTGCCTGATATTTCCTCAATTTCCACAATATACATTTTTTTTAATTTTGTCTTTTTTGCAGCATACAGTTATGCCTAAATAACTATACAAATCTTGGAACACAATGCATTTGAATAGAAAGCCAAATATAATATCTTAAAAAATGTATACTTGCATGGGATACAAACGTTGCTTTCACATGGGGAGCCACGGTGGCACAGACGCTAGAGTGCTCTCCTCTCACCAAGGCAAACTGGGTTTGATTCCCGGTGGGGTTGCTTCTGAATTTTGGAATGAGGAAACTGCCATATGATGCTGCTGATCGGTGGGTTTTCTCTCGTGTTTCCAGTTTCCCTTGTCCTTGCATTTCGGCGCTACTCCACACTCACCTAACTTCACCTTCATCGGCTCTCAAGACCTCGATGTTCAAAGCTGTGCAAACCTCTCCACTCTACTGTTTTCATGCATGCATAATTTATGAAAGAAAAGTTATGTATAGCTGGCATATCGCAGAATTCCCTGACATTTCCAGGTTTTCCAGATGAGTGACAACCATAACAAATATGAATTAAAATTCTTTGGAAAATTGTTATTACCTTCCATTCTTGCTAGCTGTAAAAGTGGCAATTTTAGGCCCTTGCTGCATGGTCCATATCTCGATGATACCTTTCTTTGGGGAATATATAACAAGAAACAGAGCCACTCTGGGAACCAACTGCTCGGAATTATGGCCGTCATTACCACTGGACCGGTGACCCTTTACATCTTCTTGAACTTCCAACCAACCACACTGTGCTTCACGGTAACCTTCAAGCAAAAACCACAACTTAAAATTAGATCTTTGAAATTAATTTCATAATTTACGACTCAATTTAAGTGATTTATACTGTGTGTGCATGTGTCTGTCTCTATTTTATCTATATAGTTAATTCAATATGTATTCACATTATAATTAATGCACACCTTGGAAATAGTTGGATTACTTTGTTTTTGTTTTCAGTTTTTCTTTTTTACAATTTTTGTATAGGTTGTCCAAGGTACCACCATTCACGGACATTCTGCCAAGGGAATATACCGAGGACCAGAGTGGCTCCTTGTATATTCTGGGTGGACAGCAGGTACAACTGCGGAGGGTCTTAGCAGTGGATTATAACGGATCACCTGCGGAAAGCAGCACTTTGGCACGTCCTACTACAAGGTCTCCCAAGTGGTGAATCATATAGAGGGCTTGAACACCACCACCAGTCAGGATAAGACCGCAGGTACACACCTGCGTGGACAGCAATTCAAAGTGACGACAACCAACTTTTGGTGGAAAGTCGCCCAGTGAGGTTAAACTCCAAGTAACACCTGCTGAAATTTTCTAATGACTGCTGTTCTAGAATTTATTACATAAACATCTTAATGTTTATCATTTAAATATGTCTTGTGTTCATCTTAAAGCAAACTTGTGCGCGTAAATTGCTAATGGATGCATCTTGTAGACATGGGTATAAAAGGAATGTATTTCAAACTGCCTCATTGGAGGGTGCAGCTCCCTGACGCCGCGAGGCTTCCTGCTTCCGCTTCGAGGAGCACGGGGCCTGCGACACAGGGAGCACTTCCTTGTTCCGCACTGGCCACAGGTGCAGTCTACTGGTGCCTATCAGTACAGCATTCTATACTTGGTAATACAGTAGAACCTCACTGTTGCAACCACTTTCAGTACGACCACCTCTCTTTCAAAACCCTTTCCTTGGGAACCGTAAAAAAATTTGGGTTTAAAAAGTGAAAAACTTGAGGAAAACTGGTTAAAAAATAAGTTTGTTGCACTTTTTTGGTTGTAGTGTATTGCATTTATTTTGGTGACCACTGTACTACAAGCAGCGCATATCAAAATCAGTGCTAGTCAATAACGATTGACTCTGCCTGCCCCCTCCGCCCCAGCTGCCAGATTGTTGCAAAACGTCATGCCAACATCATACATCATGCACTTGTTTTGTTGTGTGTTGTGATCGATGTGCTACCTTCTATTTTTGTTTATGACTTGGATTTCTGTGCTGTTTTTGGATTTCACTATATGTTTTGATTAATGTTTGCCTATGATTTGGACAACAAATATTTTACTTTGATTTGGTAAAAAGGGTCAACACTCACACACCATATTTCCCCTTAAGTCCCTTCAGGACACCCACTTAGCTTCAGTTGGGGTTTAGTTGTGTTCACGACTACCTAGTTATTGCTCTTTGCTCTTTTATTTTCGCCCTTCAGGCCAGGCTCTTCAGCTGTCTTTGCTTCCTTCCTAAGAGTTAATCAGAACCTTGGTTACAGTACGAGAGTACGGGTTACCGTGTCTTATTCTAGAGAGAATAAAACACGTATCCAGTTTAACCTCCATCTGCTCTTTCTTGTGTGAATTGTGCTTGGTCATCCCCTGTAAGTGACACCCCACAACTGAGAGGCAGGGAACCGCAGAATTAAAACTGATTTGCCGATCTTAGTGTAGAACTGCGGCCCGTCTCCTTAAAACAACTGGACGTACGACAGCAAACACAACCCATTAGATGGCCACCCATACTGTGGACCAAGCACGTAAAGATACCTGGTGCACATGTAAGGTAGAGCCACAACCACTACCAAGACACACAAAGAAGAGGATAGATTGCCCTTGTCAGCTAACCTACTACCTCCACCACGTATAAACTCGCCGGAGGGGGTGCCACAATCTGCCCCCCTGTTGTGGAAGTGTACTGTAGCACCTATTCCCTGCTAAATGCTGTTCACCCACAGGAGAGGTAGTAAGTGGAACAACAGGAGAGCACTTCTATCCTGTCTGGTCATCCAGCCCTGATTAAACCATCAGCCACTGCCTTCAGCTTTTTGACCCCTCGGAAACGAGCTCACGCCACACGCCAACTGTTGAGGCTTCACCTCACGTTCCCCCCATTCGTCTGTTTGGTCCCCTGGTGAAGCTCCCCGGGGCTGTACACCCAGTCATCGAGATCCTCCGCTTAGGACTAACCTTAAACCTAGGCGTCGAGCGCATCGACGACCTAGACGCAGCTTCACCAACCAGTACCAGTAGGCCAACGGCCCGCCAGTCGCAGCCGAGCACATCTCCCTGCCGATCCGCCCAGCAGACACAGTCGCCATCAGCCAGGCGGGCCAGCAGGCCCATTATTGGACCCACGTCAACGAGCATCCACCAAACGGCAAANTTTTCTCTTAGCAGTTAGAATACACTGCCATTAAGCATCCTGGACAAAGGCCAGGATAAATGTGGTTTTTGAATACGCTAGAGCTGTGCCGATTCAAATTGGCGCTCCTGCCAATGTCTGAACAGCGGATAATTTTCCTGCCAATTTTACAAACATAAAATGTTGCATAGTTCTGAGTTATTTTTCAGTATAAATAATTACATTATAAAAGGTAGACAGAATGCACAAGTACTCACAGATAGACAAATGCAAACAAAAGTTAGACAAACAAATTTTCCACACGGATAGCACGGTGGCGCAACGTTTCGCTAGCTAGGCCAGCTTCATAAGGTGGCGAGTGGTGGCGCACTGCAGTCTGGTGAGCGGTGGTTGGCAAACAGTGAACCTAATGGCCAGGAGGCGAATTAAGGTGAGGCAAGAAGTTTCAAATGTGGCGGAGGGGTTATCTTATGTTTACGCCAGGGGTCTGTATGGATTTAGTAATATATTGGTGGGCCAGTTTCCAGAGTCGCAGTTCTGCACTGTTATCAGAAGGAGATAGGACCTCACCACTCAGTTGTCAAAGTTCTGGTTGTAAGATGCTGCATCTGGCTTCTCCTGCAAATTTACATTTTCTCCAGCTATGACTTGTTGGTGTCCGCTCTATGGCCATTCAGTCTCTGTCAGAGTGTTGGTGGTAAGGCCAATTGTATTCTGCATTGCAGTGTAGCTGGTAGATAATATTTTCTGTTGTGTTGCACAGTTGTAGCTGCCCTGGATAGGATAATTCTGATTGGTGAGCCTGCTGTTGAAGGAGGTGGAACACTCGTGTATAGCACGGAACAGTTCGGACATTTTCAGGTTTCAAGACAAGCGCTAACTAAACCACATACCATATTTCTGGATGTGGAACTAGCCTTTCGCAATGGCAGAATTTAAACAGCTGTTCACAGTAAACTACCAACTGCATTTTGACAGCAACCATCTATTCCATGCAAAGAAATCTCTGCCGTTGCCACCAGAGCTAAACGTATCTGCTCCACCCAAAATGACTTAACCTAGCAATGTGATATAAAAGCCAAAGCATCCCTCGATAGAGGTTACCTCAAATCCTTGGTTCGCAAACAAATTCAGAATGCCACTTGAATCACACGTCCTCAAACTAAGATCAGTAACTCATTTATCCCTCTGGTTGTCCCCTTCCACGAGGGCGTGGAAAAATTCAGAATCATTCTGAACTGCGGACACAAAATTCTGGCCTCATCACCACTCACTCAAAACTTGTTCTGCAAACCACCCAGATTGGTCTTCAAAGGAAAGGACCCCCCAACCTTCGAAACATAGTATTACCACCACCCCAAGAGGATCTCTTCTTTGCAATAGTCCACTTTGTAGCTCTTGTGCTACACACAAGTCTCCCACCTCCTTCAACAGCAGACTCACGAGTCAGATTGATCCTATCCAGGGCAGCTACAACTGTGCAACAGAAAATCTTATCTACCAGCTACAATGTGTTGACTGCAATGCAGAGTACATTGGCCTTACCACCAACTCTCTCAGACAGAGAGGAGACACCAAGCAAGGCATAGCTGGGGCAGATGCAACTTTGCAGGAGAAGCCAGTTGCAGCTCATGCAGCATCTCACAATCCCATTACACAACCAGAGTGGTGAGGGGCCTTATCTCCTCCTAATAGTAGTGCAGAACTGCGATAATGGGAACTTGCCCACCAATATATCACCAAATCCAGACAGACCCCTGGCTTAAACGTAAGATGACCCCTCATGCCAACCAGGATGACGCCTAGTCTTGGAAGATGCGGAAATGCGGGGGATGAGTGACCCCGGTCGTACGGTACTCTGACTTGTGACTAGGGGTGGTATTCACAGTCAAGTCTTGAGACAGTCTTGGTAAAGACCATCTTATTTCTCAAGACAGTGTTATTTCCACACCACATTTCATAACCTCTGTGCTCAAGACATAGCTTATATTTTATCCCTTCCAGCTTGGTCAAGCACGAGCTTAAGGCGTGGTACGAAGGCTCGAATTAAAACGAAACATCGCAACAAGACATAAAATTGAAATAGGCATTTTTTGTCACCACGGCGTAATGTCTGCGCAATATTATATGCAAATTGAAAAAGAAAGTATTCCAAATTATACATAAATATTGCAAATACATAAAAATACAGTTATAAACAAAGTAGCACTAATTTACTGAAAAATAACGAAATTGCTTTTTTCATTTAGGAAACTCTTGCAGACGAGTGTAATAAGAGATTGTAAAGAAGACAGTATGAAGAATGTGATTTATTTACACGAGCAGGCCAAAAATAACTAAGCACAAAATCGAGAGCATCACTTTTAAACTAAAATGATCAAAGGCAAATATAGGGTACATTTTGGACACTGTAAACTGAAATAAGTTAAAAATTGCTCTTAATTGTGCTGCACTTCACCAATACTATTGTTGGAGTCTGGTAGTCACCTAAATTCAAAATAAATATAAGAAAAAAGCTTTTCCATACATCGGCAGCTCATTGGTGAATCAGTTTTACAGTATTGGCACATCTGTGATTCGGCAGATTGGCTTAATTTTGTGAATCGGCACAGCTCTAGAAATATTCATAACCTCATTTTTAAATGCGGATGCACAATCCTGATGTTCCAAAGATGGGACCAGCTTCCCCTGGCGACTAACGGCACAATGCACCTCGGTATGCCACACCATCTACCTAACTTCAGTGTGCCATCATTCATTACCTGAGAAAACTGGACGTCAGCAAACATTGCGTTCATGTATCATAGCAGCTGACTCTGGTATGTGTTTCTATGCACAAATACCAATGTATGAATACTTGCACTCATGTTTATTTCCTTTTAAAAGAAGGGACAATGAATGTGAGACACAAAAAACAAATGGAATGAGAAACATAAAACTTTAAGTGGAACTGAATGACTACCTTCACAGATCTGGAGAAGGAATTAGAATACACATAATAAAAAGAGAATGTAAAACAATGAAATGAAAAAGAAAAGTGAGGAGATGTAAAACGAAAATGTAAATGTATATAAAAGGACAGGGATTCAAGTACTCGCAGAGTAGCACTTGACAGACACAACACAAACAAAGAAGGACGACACATTTTCCATGCGGTTGTGCAATCGCAACGTTTCGCTGGCTAGGCCAGCCTCATCAGGCCACGAGTTGTAGGACACTGCAGTATGCTGTTGGTAGCGAACCTAGCGGCCGGGTGGCGAACTAGGGCGGGGCGGGAACATTGAAAATTGCAGTTGTAGCTAATGAGTAGGGACCCCTGAAAATGGTGAATAAAATACAAAATAGCGGTACGAAAAATTATTTTGAAAATTTACACTACATATACAATATTTATCACACACTAAAAATCTAAATGTCTCAGTAACAAGAACAGTTGATATTTAAGAATCAGGGGATAAAATAATAACCTACCTATATTAAAAAATTAATTTTAAAACTCTCAGAATGCACAATATATATGAAAATTACCTAAAATCTCAATGACTTAATAACAAATTATACTTTGTATTTAATGGTAGTAATAAGGTTAATAAAATAACTGTCGCATAGTATGTAATTGCAGTATATTTCACAAACATTTCTTTGAATAAGCACACTTATCAGTCTTCTTATTATTGGTATTTAGAAATCACTTCTCAGTAACAATATCAGCAGTAAGCTTACTACCAAAATACTGTTCAAAAAGAACTGCAAGGTTTTGCAGAGTTAAGTTGGTTCTTAGATCTGAAAGAACGTGGCTATATGCAGAAAATGCTCTTTCACCGTCAGCATTGGAAGGTGGAATCCATAATGCTGACACAGATTGTTCCGCAAGGTTTGAGTGTTGTTCACGTAAGCCTAACAAAACTTTGACGACATCAACTAGCTTCGTTTCGCTTAACTGTTCCAACACTTGACTCTGGAATGCCAAGTAGCCTTCAAGAAATTTCTGTTGAGACAGTTTGGAGAGAAGGGGAACTTTCTTTACATTAGAATACAATGAGTCATCAATCGTGTTGTTCACCCAAATATTTCTGATGAAAGAGTTTCCCAATGTTGAAAACAAAGTCTTTTCCTGCATCACAGTTGGTGCAACACGCACATACATAGTTTCCCAGGATTTTTACCAATCGATTGGCAGCAACAGCAAGTGTGACGGACAACAGGAGAAACACAATGCAGTGAAACCTCGTTGTTGCGTTCCCGTTTATGTCAATTTCCCATATCAGTCAATTTTTTTGGATGGTCCCAACAAATATCCTATACAAACAACGTTAAAAAAAACCCGCTATGACCCTTAAATCATTAATTTACCTGCATCCATCGATCAGATATTCTGTCCGAAAAACCAAAATATATTCGCAACGATTGTTTATCTGTGAAATAACTATCTCAAAACTGATACTAAAAATTCAGTAGCGCCAAGAGCAGGTAAACAGACACTCCCTAACCTCAAATGCTAGTGTACACAACTAGTTGTCGTGAAACGTTGCAATTGTTAACTACGTAATTTATTTTTGATAATTCAATCACTATTTGTTTTAAATTACTCACGTCGAAAAACAGGTAAAACATAATAATTGCAGGCACCTCTTTGTTTCAAGTCAGCACACAAATATTCGTGCAAATAAAACACGTATGTATAATGAATGTGGTACAGACCGGAACCAAATTTAACAATGAACGGAACCGATTTGAACTCTACTCTGGTTCCACAAAGGAAACGTAATAATTTTCAGGTCAGTACAGTAAATAACCATGTAAATTACAAGCATTAAAGGGGCACAGTATGTTTTCACGGACTAATTTTATTAAGATAAAATTACGCTAGTAACTTTTTTTAAGAGTAATGCAATGATATCAACTGTCACACAAGATGGCGAGTGTCGTTACTTGGCAGACTTTCCGTTTAATTTGGCGAAATTTAAAAACATTTAGCGGACAAATATACATTTTAGCGGGCAACAAAAGTTTTAGCAGAGTAAAATGTAATTTAAAAAAATCGGATTTTTACAATTCAAACTCGCAAAACTGTGTTAAATTTGCCTCCAAAACAGTAAATAAAATAAATACAGCATTGTTATGATAAAACTACGTACTTTATTACTGTACTTTCAATTAAAATTAAATTTTTAGCACATTTACATTTTAAATAATTGTTTTTAATACATTTTGTTTGATTTTTGCTACTTTTTCTAAATTTGGCAGAAATTTAGTGAATTTCATAAGTAAACATTCTGCTGCGATTAGCAGCAACAGCGCGTGTGACGGGCAACACGAGAAACACAATTTAGGAAGATAATGTTCGTTGACTATCGACATTGATAGTGTTGCGACGTATCTTTGATGTTTTGAAAATAAAGTTTTTAAGGTTGTCAGGGATGCATTCGTGGAAATGTTTACTTACACGTTCAGTTTTACAAGTAGTAGTTTTGTTATTTAACATTTTTATTTTTGTTTGTGTGTATATAGCACGCATTGTGACAAGAAGATTGGAGTTATTGAGTTATTCACAACGTAAATAATTAAATAAAAACTGCACTCAGTTGTTAAAAAATGTGTAGCAAAATCTAGTTAAATGAATATTATATGTCTTTCTTTGCACGATTTTCGTAAATCCACCTGAATTCCAGTAGCATTAGTAGTGCGGGCAGATAAAAGAATTTATTTTCGCCACTTAAATATACAATTTCGTGATAAATTTTTGTAAATTTCGTTTTTATCATGTATCTTAAAAATTTTGCCGTAAAATGAAAAATAGGTGTAATTTCACGGTATTTTGTGTATTTCGCCCTACACCATTTTCAGAGGTCCCTACTGATGAGTGTGGTATGGAGCTGTGATTATTTTATGTTGAGGCCTGGCGGCTGCCTGGATTTCATTATGAATTGGCAAGTTAATTTCCAGCGTCTGAGTTCTGAGCTATTGCTTGAAGGTGGTAGAGCTCTCACAACTCTGGTACTATAGAAGGAGTCACATCTTTGTTGCGTGATGCTGCAACTGGTTTGTCCTGTAGGTTGTGGATGTGACCAGCTATGGCTTGTTTGGTATCTGCGCTGTGGCCTCTCATCTCTGCCTGAGTGTGTTGGTGGTGAGGCCGATGTATTCTGCATTACAGTATTGGCACTGTAGCTGATAAATCAGTCTTTCCGTGGATGGGGTATATATGGCTAGTGAGTCTGCCATTGAAAGAAGTTGAGGGTCGGTGCATGGCACATGGTGCATACGATAGCATGAGATATTGCAGGGGTGGGATCCTCTGGGGGCGATAGTTTGGTTGGCATTTGTGGTAGGCTGCAGCTTCGAACGAACTAGTTTGCTGCGGAGGTTAGGTGGCCTTTTGAAGACTAAGCTGGGTGGTTTGAAGAGCAGGTCTTGTCTTTGTGGTGAGGAAACCATAAATTTGTATCCAGAGTGGAGAATGTTTCTGAGTTTACTTAGGCCTCCATGATGTAGGACCACCAGGGGTATATCAGAGTTGTTGACCTTGGTTTGTGTTCCGGTATTTGAGATGGCTTGCTGTATATGATTGTGGACGAGGTGCCTGGGGTAGCCGCTGGCGAGGAATGCTCTGGCTATTTGTTCACACTGTTTGTTGATATCACTGTTGGTGGAGCAATTACGTTTGGCTCTTATGGCAAGCCTGTAGGGTAGGAATTTTTTTGCCATGGTATGGGTGGTAGGTGTCGAAATGTGAGTACTAGAGGCAGTTGGTGGGTTTTGTGTATACAGCAGTTTGAATTGTGCCATTGTGGAGAGGGAGTTCAACATCCAGGAATATGGCATGTGTTTTGGAGTATGACCAGGTAAACTTGAGTGAACTGTGTGTGTTTAAATTGTTCAGAAACATTAACAAAAATGTAAATGTGTTAAGGAGCCACAGGGAGAAACAAAGGATATACAAGTAGGATATACAATACCATATTTCATAGCGGTGAAGGTACTGCCTATCGACAAATGCAACCAACATGCTCTCTTTCCGTTTTCTCCCGTTACGTGACAGGTAGGTAGGGACGAAGTGCTTTGTCACCTTCTGCTCACTTCTGGCAAACACTGCTGTTGCTCTGTATGATATTGCTAGAAACAAGTGCAGTGTTCTCTCTTCCACCCCTTTCATGTCTGACGAGAAGGGAGGTTGTTGCCTAGCAACCAACGCAGCATACGTGTTTCCTCCCTCTCTTGGCCATTTGGTAGGATGCTGATAGCCTACATGCAGGGTCAAATTTTCACCTTTGTGAGGGGAGGAAACAACACCTTGGTTGTCCTCGGCCATCTTCAGCTTCGACTTTCCTCAGTCTGACCCGTGTAAGACTCGTCCCCTCCACGCTTTGTGAAGAGAAGGATGAGAAAATTACCTACCCCACAAATATATTGGTGGAGGGGTGACTGGAATAGGGCCAATTCCAACATTTTCTGGCTTGAATGCAGTGCTGAAAATACAGAAANTTTTCTCTTAGCAGTTAGAATACACTGCCATTAAGCATCCTGGACAAAGGCCAGGATAAATGTGGTTTTTGAATATGCTAGAGCTGTGCCGATTCAAATTGGCGCTCCTGCCAATGTCTGAACAGCGGATAATTTTCCTGCCAATTTTACAAACATAAAATGTTGCATAGTTTTGAGTTATTTTTCAGTATAAATAATTAAATTATAAAAGGTATACAGAATGCACAAGTACTCACAGGGTGGTACCCATAGATAGACAAATGCAAACAAAAATTAGACAAACAAATTTTCCACACGGATAGCACGGTGGCGCAACGTTTCGCTAGCTAGGCCAGCTTCATAAGGTGGCGAGCGGTGGCGCACCGCAGTCTGGTGAGCGGTGGTTGGCAAACAGTGAACCTAATGGCCAGGAGACGAATTAAGGTGAGGCAAGAATTTTCAAATGTGGCGGAGGGGTTATCTTATGTTTATGCCAGTTTCCAGAGTCGCAGTTCTGCACTGTTATCAGAAGGAGATAGGACCTCACCACTCAGTTGTCAAAGTTCTGGCTGTGAGATGCTGCATGTGCTGCAACTGGCTTCTCCTGCACAGTTACATTTTCTCCAGCTATGCCTTGCTTGGTGTCTCCTCTCTGTCTGAGAGTGTTGGTGGTAAGGCCAATGTACTCTGCATTGCAGTGCAGCTGGTAGATAATATTTTCTGTTGTGTTGCACAGTTGTAGCTGCCCTGGATAGGATAATTCTGATTGGTGAGCCTGCTGTTGAAGGTGGAAGACTCGTGCATAGCACGGAACAGTTCAGACATTTTCAGGTTTCAAGACAAGCGCTAACTAAACCACATGCCATATTTTTGGATGTGGAACTAGCCCTCCACAATGGCAAAATTGAAACAGCTGTTCACAGTAAACTACCAACTGCATTTTGACAGCAACCATCTATTCCATGCAAAGAAATCTCTGCCGTTGCCACCAGAGCTAAACGTATCTGCTCCACCCAAAATGACTTAACCTAGCAATGTGATATAAAAGCCAAAGCCTCCCTCGATAGAGGTTACCTCAAATCCTTGGTTCGCAAACAAATTCAGAATGCCACTTGAATCACACGTCCTCAAACTAAGATCAGTAACTCATTTATCCCTCTGGTTGTCCCCTTCCACGAGGGCGTGGAAAAATTCAGAATCATTCTGAACTGCGGACACAAAATTCTGGCCTCATCACCACTCACTCAAAACTTGTTCTGCAAACCACCCAGATTGGTCTTCAAAGGAAAGGACCCCCCAACCTTCAAAATATAGTATTACCACCACCCCAAGAGGATCTCTTCTTTGCAATAGTCCACTTTGTAGCTCTTGTGCTACACACAAGTCTCCCACCTCCTTCAACAGCAGACTCACGAGTCAGATTGATCCTATCCAGGGCAACTACAACTGTGCAACAGAAAATCTTATCTACCAGCTACAATGTGTTGACTGCAATGCAGAGTACATTGGCCTTACCACCAACACTCTCAGACAGAGAGGAGTAGAGGTGAGCCGATATGGTTTTTGAGCCTTTTCCGATATTGCCGATACAAACTTACCGATATTGCCGATACCAGTACCGATATTGCCTTGACAAGGAAAAATAACATTATTGCAATTTTCAAAAAATAAAAACTTAATTTTTAAACTTTTACTTAAATAAAATTCTAATTGTGTTTGTTTTTATTGTTTCAGTGATAGGCCTAACTGTTACGATAAATATAAATCTAGGAACCACATATTAAGCTTAAGCATATGTATAAGACAAAAATAAGCTCCAAAAGCATGTCATTAAGCAATGAAACTCTTAAAAAAAAACATAACACTTCAAATCGAAAACCAATTTAAAAATAGTGATTATTTTAATGAAACCAAATAGTGAAACCTCTATTATTCGTTTTTCATGGGATCTACTGAAAAAAACTCAGCATGCGGGAAAACTCAACATGTGGACCTCTCTCCTCAAAAAATTAAACCTAACCTCAAAAAAAATTATTTTCATCCTTGGGTATACTGAGTTGATTGCCTGTAATGAACAGTGGGCATATCTTAAATACTGGATTAAAAAACAAATCTCAATCATTCAATATAAGTATTGTACTACAAATTTTGAAATGCACTTAATTTCGAAAATCCGCCGCCTGTTTACATAAAATTCCCTAAATTTCTGCCAAATGTAAAAAAAAGTGGCAAAAATCAAACTAACTTTATTAAAAACAATGATTTAAAACAGAAACGTGCTAAAAATTGTTGAGTTTGACATGTTAAAATCCGATTTTAAGAAATTTAATTTCGCTAAAAATTCCGTTGCCCGCAAATTGTTTTTAAATTTCGCCAAATTAAACAACATTCGCCATCTTGTGTGGCAGTTGATATCACTGCATTATTTAAAAAAATTATTAGCGTAATTTTATCTTAACAGAATTAATCAGGAAAACATATTGTTCCACTTTAATGCTGGTAATTTACCGTACTGATCTAAAAATTATTACGGTTCCATTGTGGAACGAGAGTAAAGTTCAAATCCCTTCCGTCCATTTTAATGTCTAGTTCTGGTCCGTACCACATCCATCAAAAATACGTGTTTAATTTGCGCGAATATTAGTTTGCTGACTTGAAACAAAGAGATGCCTGCAATTATTATGTTTTACCTGTTTTTCGACGTGAGTTATTTAAAAACAAATAGTGATTCAATTATCAAAAATAAATTACGTGGTGGTTAACAATTGCAACGTTTCACAACTCGTGTATACTAGCATTTGAGGTTAGGGAGTGTGTTTACCTGCTCTTGGCGTGAATTTTAGTAGTGCCAGTTTTGAAGGTAGTTTTTTCACAGATAAACAATAGTTCCGAATATATTTTGGTTTTCGGACAATATCTGATCGATGGATGCGGGTAAATTAATGATTTAAGGGCAGAGCATGCGGGTTTTTTAAACATTGTTTATATAGGATATTTGTTGGGACCATCCAAAAAAAATCGACTCATACGGGAAAACGACGAGATTTCACTGTATTGAGCAAAGCACTCCAATTATGGCAAGTTGAAAACATAATCATCTTAGAGATTCTTAGGGCAAAATATCGGTTATAATATCGGCGATTTAAACGTGAATTGCGCACAATTCCGATAATTACGATATCGGCCGGTTTCGATATATCGGTACCGGTATCGGCTCAGCCCTAGTTAGTATTATAGCTACCTAGCCGCATCTGCTCTTGTCTAGTTTGGACCCAGGTCCCCTTCACCTGGTTTTGCCGTAATTTACTTCAGTTTCAGATTATTTAAGTAAGGATTTGATCTTATCTAACCTCTGAGTATTCATTTCTAGGGTGAATGTGACTTTAATCCCAAGTAGACATCGTCCCACCAAGGAAAAGCAGGAGACGTGTTATTTAAACCCTCTTTGCCGAACCTAGATTAGGACTGCAAGCTCCCTTAACCGGGCGCACGTACATGTCAAACACACACATTAGACGGTACCCATACTGTGGATCAGGTACGGCAAGGTACCTGGTGCACATGTACGGTAGAGCCACAACTACTAGAAACTCAATCCACAAGGCAGCTACTCAGCCAATCCACTCCATCCACCATGTTGTTATTTTCACTGGAAGGAGTGATAAGACTGGTTCTCGAGGTCTGACCCCCATTTGGACCACACCCACTTTGCTGTCAAGACATCCAGGGTAACCCACCGCTCCAACCACCGCATTGANTTATGTGATGAAATATGGTACATAGAGAAATACAAGCACGAGAAAATTAATAAAATTGAAAATAATAAGCCCTCTTCTAGCTGATAAGGATTATTTAGGCACATCATGACATGCACGAATGACTAACGACCGTGGGCAATAATGCCATACCTTTCCACATCCTCACAGCCACTCCTCGCCTGTTGTCTATGAGAATTACACGGCCAAGTGTGTCGGAAACTACGGACACATTCCTGCTAGGCGACATGACATTTCGGTCTCCGTGCCTCATTACGTCGCACACCCCGAACCTTGAAATAAAAGCAATTTCAAAAACAAATTAATTTCCATCACACGTCACGTCACATAACTGCTGCTGCATTAACATAACTAAGGCAACAGGCAAATGTAACACTTGAATAAAACTTCATACAGCGCAACACACAGCACAGGAACACTGCCAATAAACTTGTAAGGTTGACGAAAACAAAGAAGAAAGTTTCAAAGCAGAATATGACAGTGCACACATATGAAGCAAGAATGAAGTGGTTGATAGAAGCAGAAAAGCCACAATTTCAGTTGCAAATATTTAATATTACTCAAACAAGGTACTTCGAATTGNGTGGTTGATAGAAGCAGAAAAGCCACAATTTCAGTTGCAAATATTTAATATTACTCAAACAAGGTACTTCGAATTTTACATAAATAAGTTATACACTCAAACCTTGTTTGTACAGCACCTGGTTCATACAAACATCTCATTCGTAAGGACAAATTTTGTAAACAACAAAAATAAAAAAATTTGGTCAAAAAATGCAGTGAAAATGTATTAAAACATAGTTGTAAGCAGCAAAATATTTATAAAAAATACGGGTAGTCTGGACTTTACATTCAAGTGATGCANTATTAAAACATAGTTGTAAGCAGCAAAATATTTATAAAAAATACGGGTAGTCTGGACTTTACATTCAAGTGATGCATCACAAGGTGAAAATAAAATTAATTCAGCAGAAAATCGTTAAAATTTACTATCACTAGCATACAAGCAAGGTGGTTGCCCTAGTCAGCTGTTCCAAAGATGGCCTCCACAGGTGCAGTTCTTTTTTTTTTTCTGTACTGTACTTATCTGCAGATACATGCATGCGCAGCACAGTACATTTCATACTCTACTCCGTGGGAGCTGCGCCTGCCAAAGTCAACATTGACGCGTGCTGCAAGTGGCAAAAAAAAATAACTCCGCCTTTTAGCATCCTTTTTCTTATTTGTTTGTTCCATTAAAGCCACTTTCTTTTTTACATGGAAATGTTATTCTGAGTCAGTGGGAAATGACTTGCTACGAGAGCCTACAAGTACGCCCCTAGTTGTGGGGGCATCCACGGACATGTCAGCCAAGATTGTTCGCCCTTATTTCAGATGTCACGCCACCCCCTCACATGTGATCGAGGCCAGCCACGCAGCCAAGTTAAGCGTCTAAGATTGCGCAACCAAGGCAACACAGCATTACAGACGCACATAGTTTGGCCACGGGCCGAGGGATCGCGCTAAATAGCAAAGCTCCGGAAAGGAGGGGGAGCTTGCAGCCCGCACCCCACGAGCACGCAGAATATATGGCCGTGCACCGCCGAGGAATGGCAGTTTTTCTCCAGTTGTACTTCTGAGTTCATTTCCACCAGCTCGCTACNCCGTGCACCGCCGAGGAATGGCAGTTTTTCTCCAGTTGTACTTCTGAGTTCATTTCCACCAGCTCGCTACACCATCTGTGTGCTGAGGCGCTCTGCTGACCCCAATGTCATCACGACCTACCAGAAGCTCTTCAAGGCCTGCACTAGCAACCTCCGAAGAAGTCTTCAAACCCCTTGAACAGCCTACCCTTCTGGACAACGGCATTGAGATAGTTAGGGACAGTTGTTATTATAGCTACCTAGCAGCATCTGCTCTTGTTCAGGTTAGACCCAGGTCCCCTTCACCTGGTTTACATTGTTTACTTAATGTTCAGTTCCTTAGTTAGGAGGTAGTAGGGCCACTGTGTCTATTCCTCACGCAATAAACACGTTTTCTCTCAAACCTCCGAGTACTAATTCTAGGGTGACTATGATTTTATCCTCTGTCAACGTCAGCCCACCAGAGTAAAGCAGGAGACTGCATCTCTGACATACCAATTACCGAACCTGGAGTAGGACTGCAGGCTCCCTTAACCGGGTGCATGTAATTCATAAAACACGCCCAGTAGACGGCCACCCGTACTGTGCACCTGGTGCGCAGTAAGGCAGAGCCACAACCACTAGCAAAACAATCCAAGGGCTGTCAGTCAGCTGGTGCAGCCGATCCACTCCATCCACCACGCTAAACTGACGCCGGAAGGAGTAATAGACTGGTTCTAGAGGACTGCCCACCTATGGACATACACCCAACATCGTCGTCAGACTTCTAGAGAAAACCAACTGCTCCAACCACCGCGCTGAATTGTCGCAGATTTTAGTAATCGGATACAACTCTGGTCAGCTTGGTGTTACACTTAGCTAGAGAACATAGTCACCTGCTCTTCTCTAGTGAGGGCGATATTTGTACCTACCTGTATTCCGTATACCCTAAGGAGTGGTACGAAGTGGCAGGAAAGGAAGTCATTTGCTGCCTCCAAAGCAAACGTGAGCTGTAACCCAGACCCAACTGCACTTTGCAGCATAAATAACCCCCCGGAAATAAGCTCAAGCTGCCCGCCAGCTGGAGAGTACCCCCCTCCCAGCTCACTCCCACTCCTCATTTCAGGCCCTGATCAAAACCGCCGGCCGACCACACCCGATCGTCACAGACTTTAATCATGGATTGGGAATCCCTGGTTCCAGTGTCATCGGACCAGCAGCCCTCCCTTGGCTCACTGCAGCACTGCCAGCCACAGCACCACTGTCACCCCAGGTCGGGGCATTTGTTCCAGTCAACTCGAGCTAGGTCAGCAGCTATCCCGGGCAACCTCCAGCACAGGTAAACCAGTGGCTGTGTGCCACCCAGTATGCCGGATTGCTAGGCCCCCGTTTGACTTTGTACCGTGCCGTCAAGCCACACGCCCTATATTATCTGCTGGCAGGGCCCCGTTAAGGTCAGCCAGTTGAATCACCAGTGTCTCTGACCAACACATCAGACTCCTTGCCCGACCGTGACGTCGCCATAAGCTACCAGATATCACGTGTCAACCTATAGTGTACAGTTTTGAAGTGAAGATGTCTGTGTGTTAAATTATTATTTCATTAATATAAAATATTTTATTTCTTTGCGGGAAATGTAAAAAGAGGCCATATTACATTGTATGACAAGTCTATGTGTAATGCTGTACTTTAGTGGTTTTTTTTAAATTTTTATTTTTACTTAGTGGTCATTTCTCCACATGAAAATTATGGTGTGACCATTATGCCAATTCAGTCAGAATACATTACACTAATATAGAATTTACATTTCATCAAATAAAAGGCAAGTTTTTCCATCAGAGAAACGTGAACATGGCTTCATGTACTCAGTTAGCAAAATGCGCTGTTTTGGACACAACTTTCATATTTAGGGAGGCCACAGGAGATGCTGTTGAAGACATGTTACAGCCCTGCAGTACACAGCTTGGCAAACTTAGTCCCTCTCTCATCAGATGTTAGCGGGCACAGGTCGGAGATAAATGTTTGGTACAATCCTAACGTAGGAATAAAACATCTACCAGTTACTCTTTTCTGTCTCTTTCGCTTTGTGTCTTCCCTACCCGCTTTGCCTTCTGTGTGCACATCCACCTAAGTACTTCCAGGAGCAAAGCCCAACCATTGCGTTAGAGAATCAAACCACGTCCCCACTGAAAGGATGTCCACAAAACCAGCTGTACAAAATTCCCTGACATTTTCTTGTTTTCCAGACCAAAAGTTGTGATTTTCCCTGACATTTCTTTAAACTACAAGATAATTTTTTATTGTTTGTTTTACATTAATGATGTTGGTATAGGTGTGTGCACGCACATGCGCGCACACACACACACCCTGTTTAATTTTCCAGCGGTGGATCTATTATGCAGAGGTAATGAGTAAAACTGTCAAAAATATGTAACTGTACCTAGAAGACGGCATTACACATTTAATCACTGCTACAAGAGACACATTGTTTAATAAAGCTATGTAGCAGTAATCACAAACCAAGTGGGCTGAACCAAGGCACAACACCCCATCTCCAAAAAGTCCCCTCCTTAGTCCGTCTCTAGACACACCAGTGTGTGGCAGGAAGGTCCAAATACCATACTGATATTTAACGGAAACAAATTTATGCCGCGTGTTAAATGACAAATTAACTTTATAATCATAATATGTACGCCAAATCAACATTACATGACAAAAATTGACTGTAGGCAGGTAGCTAAGGATGCCTATGGGTAAAGGATACTGGAGGGATGATGCCAAATAAGAATAAAACAAAATTCAACCAGAAAATTTAGGTGAAAGGAAGAGATTGAAGAGCCAACACTGCGATATGATGAAAGTGGCTACACGAGTGCAGTAAACTAAGGGCTCTGCAGAACAAATGCCAAGTACAGTAAGTACTGTGTGGGAGGCACTGCAACGCATGTGGTCTGTGTGGCTAAGTACTTACGGTGGGTTGAGAGGTTTTAGCATTAGTGAGGGTGAAATGAGGCG
Source organism: Clitarchus hookeri (assembly GCA_002778355.1). Taxonomy (NCBI): domain Eukaryota; kingdom Metazoa; phylum Arthropoda; class Insecta; order Phasmatodea; family Phasmatidae; genus Clitarchus; species Clitarchus hookeri. The sequence goes on from NQII01009981.1 coordinate 35,449, forward strand.
AAGATGGCCCAGCAGCAGAATGGAAGGGCAGGGGGATATGGAGTACTCCGAGAAAACCCACTGGCCAATGGCAATGTCTGACCCATCAGTAATGTAACCCAGTTAGCCTTGGTGGGATGCAAGTGGTCTGATATAATCAAATTGTACTTTTTCTATTAATGCTTGCATCGACTTGTAATGAAACAAAAATATTTCTTTATAGTGTTAAAGGGGGTTTTCTAGATATCTATAGAGGCACTATTCAGATGGAACACACTGGGCATGATGTATTGTCTATAATGAAGATTGAGGTACACAAGCAGGTAAATTCTCTAAACAGCAGCACTAATTACTACAAACTCTTTTTTTTATTTATGAACTGATGCATGCCTAACTCATGTGTACTTAACTCTGCAGAGAATGCACATTTACCATATTTACCCTGTACCACTCCCTTTACGAAAGACGTACAACCCACATTCTTAATATCCGCCCAAGAAAAATTTATATATACTGTTTTCAGTTCTAAAAACTTGTGTTTCACTAAACAGCTGTTTTGCACAAGCTATACGTATATCACAAAATGAAAAGGGGCACCAGCTATACCTTATTTACTCAAAATAAATGCCCCCAATTTTAGGCATCTTGGAAATTCAGCGGGCATTTCATTCACGATTTAGACAGTTTTGCCACCAAGCGTGGTTGTCTGCTGGCACAGCCTGTCAGCGAGGGATAAGATCAGCGAAAATTGTCCATCATCGGGTACAGTCTAAGCATGATGCAAATAGACAAGATGTTTAAACATAAAAGGCTACTTATTTCATGGTGCATCACACCTTCAACAATAAATGTTCATAAATAGGTAAACATGCCATAATTTTTTTATGTAATTACAGTTTAAAAAGTTACTTGTTTATGGAAAATATGAATAACTTATAACAGAACTTCAAATGTGGACTGCTTGCCCGCTATGTGCTTGCAGACCAACCTGAATGCCACTCAATCCCCCCACCCCGCTAACAGTTGTCTGCTACAAATACCATCACCGACACCATCCTTGCCGTAGCCACGCGTTCATCAGTGGAAGAGAAAACCACTCTATGTAATGACAAACCCAAACATATTCAGATCTGTATTTTTCTCCAGAACCTTATTCCCATATAGGACCTGCACGCCTAATTTTCATATTTGTTTCAGAGAAAAAAAATGTGTAGATCGTTCGCAGATAAATAAGGTATTTTATCAGCACTTCTACAGTGAGGCAGCTGTAGAATGATGTGCGTTCTGCATNATTCCGGCCTCCAAGACGACCAGCCTACCCCTGGGTGTTGACGTATGTAAGCCCCACAGTTGTGCGCCAAATTAACTTGACGCAGGTACCACCACTGTAAAAGACAAGGCGGCTTATACGGTCAAAAAGTTAATGTCCCCCAGGTCCCGACTATTAGGTGCGTGGGGCGGGGGGGGGTTGCGGGTTTTGTAAATTAGGTAGATTATCACTGTTGTAATTTGAAGTACTGGTATATTGTATCTTATAGTTTTTCACAAATACACCACATTAAACGTTCGAGGTGCGGTACTGTTTTACTTTGTCTACTCGAATTTACTGGGCGAATTACTTCGTGATGGCGGGGGCTTCTGTGACGGTGATTTGCATACTTAACTCCGTGGCGAGTGCTGTCAGCTGTGGTGGCGTTCCAGTGAAGTGGTCGGCCCTGGAAGCCGTTCCGTCGGTGCGGACCCTCTCTGGGCTGCGGTTTTGGACTCGTTCTCACGTCTGCTCGCGATTTCTTCCCTTGGCTTGGTGATCATCAACTTCCGGACCCGGCGGTAGTAATCGACTGACGGTCCCGATATTACTGACCCCCTCCCATTCTTGGAAAGGGGTTTTTATACACGCCCGCCTGCAAGCCTACATTCTCGGCACGTGGCGCCCTGGGGGGAAGGAGGTGTGGGGGGGGGTAATACCTCGGCATCAATACTGCTAGTCTGTATTTCTGCCGCGGTGCGTGCTTTCGGCGTTCAGGCGAACTACGCATGATAATTTGGGTGATAACTCGAAAGCCCTGCACTCTCGACAGATCTGCTGGAATATTTGCAATGTACTAGCGGTTTATCTCCACATCCAAAAGCACATTATTATATTACCCCATAGCATTTTTTTGCAGATCATTGTTCTACTGTACATGTTTTCAACCATTTCTGTGAGATGTCTGCAGCCAGTTTGTTGGTCAAATGCATAATCGTCTTATACGTAGTCTATTTACCATGAATACAATAACGTACTTTCCATTTTGTACTTAGTATTATAACTTCCAAGCCTGTGCATACTGAAAGGATTTTACTGAACAGCAAGATTTATCGCACACATCTAAACCTTTAAAAGAGAAAAATACTTCACTTTATAGTGAGGTTATAGTCTAGTTGAAACGCATGAACCAAGGAGCAGCACGCAGCGAACTCTGCAAACAGGGACAGTGTTAACCATTGCAAAGAAATCAGTTCTGTGCATAACATTTACCTGCTTAACAAGTATGCTTCATAATTTTTAACACAAAGTCCCCTGTTCTGATTTAGTAACAAATTGCAGAGATCTTTAAGAAATGTTTGAATGATGTCCTACTGTAAAATAATTTTATTCTGCAAGGAACTGAACTTGAGTATAACAAATTGCAGACACATACTTAACATTTCATTTTGCAACGTAACATATCAAAATGTAAGCTATAAAAACAAACGCAGTTACCGACCGACAAGCCATCTTCTCCACAGGATCCACCTGCACTTTCTCCTTGACCCTGTCCATCGAGCTGCTTTTCCGAACAGGTAGCAGCCAGCCACTACAAAGAAAAACGTACGTCATTAAGTTTATTAATTAAATACCCAGTAATTCGGTGACACTAGTAATTTGTAACTAATCCAAACATTTTTTTTGAGCTATTTGCAAAAAAAAAGACTTTAATGTGTAGTATTTTTGTTTGGTGTTCATGGAAAAACAAAAAAATACCAATAAAATCCTGAATATGCTACACAAAACAAATCTGTAAGAATTAAAGAATTACTGCTAATGCAAGAATAACACAAACAACTAAATTTTTTTTTAAATACAAGGTGAATGTGCAGTTATTGTCAGAAAAAGTCTTAATATTTCCTAGCTTAAATGCATACAAGCAATGTGCTCATTTTGTAAAATAATTAAGATCCCAAAACATACTCTGAGAGAAGAGGATTTCATAATGGCTTATTCAGTAAGCCAAGCAAGCGCTGCCCTTCAAAACAATTTGCTTATTTGCAGTATGTTTCACTATTAAAAGAGGTTTTAAATACAGCATTTTTTTTCAATTAATTTTATAACTTATGCACTAAAAATTATTTTAAAATTAGGAAAATAATATTGGAAACTAATGTATTGTTTGTATTGCAACTTAACGAACACAGACAAAATGCGTTGCCAGTCCATACTTACGGAATGGTCGACTTGAGCCTGGTGGCCAAGGCTTTCGCCATGTCTGCCAGCACAGGAGGTGCTTCGCCCTCTATAGCGTAGTGGAACGCCACAAACGGGCGGCTCCCTGATGCCACGACAAGCGTGTTCTGAGGCGCACTCGAGCGATACCAGGCACTGAAGCCCCCGCACACAGACGCCGTCTGCAAGTGGTCGAACGTGGTGGCCGTCGCGGGTCCCACCACCTCGCAGTCCGACACGCGCTCCTGCTCCGTGAAGCCCAGCTTCCTGTACGTGAGCGGAGGGGCTCGCAGTATGTCTCCGCAGTTTGCCTGCACTGGACAACCATCACCATAAAATGATATTCTTTTTCTTATAATCAAATAAATGATTCAGAGTGAAAGATGCATTGGTTTCCTGCTTGAAGCTTTGAAAATTGAAAAGGACACTTCGTGAAGCCAACTAACTGCCCTACCGAAGGGAATGTTTATTAACTCGCTCTTAACCTGAAGAATAAATGGCATGGAAAAGCGGAGAATAAAATAAGGTATAGGTCTACCAATAATTAACTTTACAGAAACTGTATTTAAAAAAACCAAATACCTACAAACCTGTCAAAAAATATGCCTACAACTGCCAGGTTCACTGAGGAGCGGTGGTTTTCGATGAAAGAGTTAAATTTAATTTCATAACTTCCTAAAAAAAAAAAACAGCTCTTCCACAATATAACCATCACTCACTATGCTGCAGTCCTGAATTATAATTGCAACGAGAAGTTTCGACAACAGGCTCATATTTCTTTCTTACATATGCAGAGCCTTGCTGCTTATTAGGAGGGGAAACAGGTTCTGAACTTCCGCTCTCTCTCATAAGGTTGTGCAAATGTGCATTTTTGTTTAACAAAATGAAAATGAAAAATTACTTGTTGGAAAAAAAAAATAATAATAATTTTACAAGAACTCAATGTTAATGAAAGTTAATCAAAAATCTTAACAAGTTACCAAGTTTATTTACTTGTTCATTTAATTGTTTATTAATTTAATGGTTTATTTATTTGTTTGTGTGTGTATCAAAAATATTGTGGAACATTTTCAAATAAACTCAATTAAAAATACAAAATCAAACATGTGTGTGTTGCCATAAGTTTTTGTGTGATATAATAAAACTAACAAAAATAAATAACTGTTATGTACATGTCCAAGATAAGTTACAAGAGTGGACTGGTTAATGAAGGAAGAATTGCTATAATAAAACTGATGAGAGAAAAAAAACACAACCGTTCTACAACATTTAAAGTTTAGTTGTGTTTGATTATTTTAGTAACATTTTAATAAAAACCAGGATGTCCACAAAACCAGCTGTACAAAATTCCCTGACATTTCCTTGTTTTCCAGACCAAAAGTTGTGATTTTCCCTGACATTTCTTTAAACTACAAGATAATTTTTTATTGTTTGTTTTACATTAATGATGTTGGTATAGGTGTGTGCACGCACATGCGCACACACACACACACCCTGTTTAATTTTCCAGCGGTGGATCTATTATGCAGAGGTAATGAGTAAAACTGTCAAAAATATGTAACTATACCTAGAAGACGAAATTACACATTTAATCACTGCTACAAGAGACACATTGTTTAATAAAGCTATGTAGCAGTAATCACAAACCAAGTGGGCTGAACCAAGGCACAACGCCCCATCTCCAAAAAGTCCCCTCCTTAGTCCGTCTCTAGATACACCAGTGTGTGGCAGGAAGGTCCAAATACCATACTGATATTTAACGGAAACAAATTTGTGCAGTGTGTTAAATGACAAATTAATTTTGTAATCATAATATGTACGCCAAATAATGCTCAAAAATTGATAACTAGCTAACTGCTGGCAGTTTTTATTTAGGACAAAACAAGCAATCAAAATAAGGCATGGCGGACGCACACATAAACACTAACACTGTTTTTTTATATTAATATTTTTAAGTTCTGTTGTATTACACACAGGCAATGTTCGAATTGGCATATTTTGTGAACAAAACGGTTACGTGAACTACTTTTGTATACAAAAATAGCGAACCTATCGCAACCGTTGCTGAACAAGCGACAATAAACTGCTCCCAAATTTGAATCTACTAACTAAACCTCAAGTTACTAAGATTACCAAAACGTCAATCAGAATACGGCATGAATCAAATATAAAACACGATAAATAGTAATAATTTTAGAACACACCTATCATCGTAGAAGCTTCGTGAAGCACTGCATTGCACAGAAAGCAAAGCCAATTGCTGCACTTGCAGACTGAAGAGATCCGCCTTGCCTTCACCGCCTGAATTATTCCTCTGTTTCGTCGTTAACAAAGTACACTCACTGACACTTGCCTCAGAAAGAACACACAGGAAGTCAGAAGTAAATTACTCACTGTACTTCACGACACTTTACAATAACACACAATTCAAACGTGGATACATCAATACGAAAAAAAAAAAATGCAAGTGCTGCTCTCCAGCATGGCACAGATCAAAAGCACACCCTGGCGGCAATCCACGTACTACATAATATTTAATGTGGTTAACATCTTTGGCACACGTCAACAAAAATGCTGATGCACAAGTGGCGGACATTGTATGTTTTGGTTGTTTAACAATTCTTAAGAGTCTGGAGATTTTCCCTGACTTTTGGGTGGTATAGTTTATATTCCCTGACTTTTCCCTGTTTTCCAGATTTGTCGACAACCTGAAAACAACACAGAGGATGTTAAAACAAAAAAAATTACCATTCTCAGTCAACTAAATGAACAGTTGCTATTGTTATGGAGATTTTTTGGAGATTAAAAATTTATTTATTGTTTTTTTTTATTCGGATGCACGACTTAAGTTGAACTTGACAGGTGTAGCCTTAATTTCAGCTAATTATTTTGTCATGATCTGTCGACACGTGAAGAAAATACACTCTTTACTTCAGCAGGTGGCCACAATCTTTAGAAGTGATCTGCCTTTCTTCTTGTGAATGCTGTCACCACTGCTCTTCCCGCTAATTGCAGCAGGTGGGGTCTTTGCAGCGAGTGAACGTGTCGCAGATGGTCACTGATGTTTGCTGATTGACGCATTTAAACATGTGCACCACGCACGTGTGTTTGAAGCGTGACGGTGAGCGAGTTTTCTATCTCACTCCTGCGCGCGCTGTTCAATATTTGTTTCGGTTTTTCTGTGAATGATCAGTAGTGGAATGATCTGGAAAACATTGTGAAATCTCTTTCTACTCCCGTGACAGGTGTGCGAGAGATTACAAATACTTAACTTTGGGTGATCTTGGACTCTTTTTCACTTTGACCTCATTGATCTCTTTTGTCGCTGCGCTTCTACTGAGAAGATGGCGGCAAGAGGACGAGTTAAATCCAGGCAGACGGCGGAAAGATATCTATCACCTTGTAGATATGTAACTTGTACTTTTCTAGTATGTAGGTAGAGTTGATTGGTAGACATTCTGGGGCCAGCACAACCAGTAGTTTTAATTAATGTTCTTTTAGAAATGTGTCCCTTGTCACGTGTCATTTGGGTACCGCAAATAACTAATTAATTACGTTCCGACTCCGGGTTTTGAACTGTAGACTACTCTAAAGGAATCTTGTGGTAATGGTTCCAGTATTTAATGTTTAAACCATTTTAGGTACTGCGAGGCAGCTTGTCAGTTAATTATATTTAGAGTTTATTTCTGTTTAATCCTCGGACGTGACTATCTTCCCTCTTCTGATAATTTTGATACGTCAATAATTGAGTTTTATACAGAAGTTTTCCGAATTGTAAACAAACTGAATTGTTTTTGTTATTTCATTGATGTGCATTAAATTGAGCCTTGAACCAAACATTTAATATTTTCTTCCTTTCGGTAATTAGCTACCCTCCCTGCTGTCTGCCGTCATGTGGACTCTAGTATTTCCTTGAACTGGAAATTTTTTGTTTTGTCAAGACTTTCAGCCACAAGTTTTCTTACCAAAAGTGAAAATGAAAGTTCTAATTTGTTGTGATTAACCTTCCAGGTTAGTTAAATATCTTATCCTCTGAGGAGGAGGCTGCACGTAAGAGAGGGTTTCGCATCCAGCTCAACCTTGAAACTTATTTGGCACATGCCACGTGCAGTTTCTCCGCTGCCTCCAACGCTGCTGAAGAAGCTGTCTACCTTCACTCGACCCAATAACATCTCTAGAGTGGTCAGACCACTTAACGTCACACTGACCTATACCCCTACCCCCTACCAGTATCTAAGCAGCAGCCAACTAGCAGGAGAAGGGATGCCGTGACCCCACCCCTGAGGGCCAATCATGAGTGAGGGTACTCTCAACCCCTCCTCCTACACCAGAGACCGCCGAGACCATGCTGGAGATGGCCAAACTCTTCCTCCCACAACAGCACAACTGGCCATGACATCAGGGGAAGGACGGCCAGTAACCGCATCAATGAGAGACGCATCAGTAGGTTACGCGGCCTCCCCATCGCTGTGTGCAGTCCAGTTGAGCCGCATGCTGTGGCAACGCAGCCGTCGAGACCGCCAGTCCAAGGAACGTGCCTTGACAGCGACGAGATATGCCTTGGCAGACATGCGGAGATGCAGTGTAGAGACGGCCGGGTCGCTACCATGAAGCCCCTCT
>NQII01009982.1:0-45565 GCA_002778355.1 Clitarchus hookeri
CAGAAATCCTCCTGTTAATTATTAATGCACGCAGATTTCAGGCAGGTGCAGGAGTACAACCCCAATGAGCTAAAACACACTCCAGTCACTGAGCTTCCCAGAAAACGCATCGTTAAGTAGTCGTATGCTCTGCTTAATACTTTTGGCCCCATTAAGGTTGTATGTAACGAGCGGGTAAAACAAAGGTCCAAGGCTCATGGGCACGCAGTTTTAAACACATGGAATCCCGTATGTCTTCCGGTGGATGAGACCTTATATTTATGGATTCGCTGAACAATATCAGACTTCAGAATGAGATGCGGCAATCAAACTGAAGATTCACACTGTTTATTTCAGGAAGAAAGAATACATACAGCATACATTTTAAGAGAAATGAGAGAGAGGTAATGCGGACGCCCTCATATTTTATAAATGCAATATAAAGATGCATTATTAGAATATACCACGAGCCCTGTTATTGCAAGTAGGTGCACCCAATAAAACGTTCTTACGTGTGACGAGGGACGGTTTGACGTTTGGCAAAGAAATTAAACAGAAAAACATGACATCTCAGAGAGGGACGTTTGTGGCGAAGTCAACATATTCAGCTTCGTTAGAGACAAATTTGGTTATTTTCATATGCGTATAATAAATGCTTTTATAATAAAATTTTCGGAGATTGCCTGTTGGGATGTTTTCTTCATAATCCTCTGTAATTCCGGGTTTTGTGTGCACTTCGAGGTGTTCCCTCTTCTCATTCTTTGTTTAATTGTGTGTTCTTTCAAACTGTATTATAAATATTTTTAGCACATGCGTATTCTTGGGGTTGACGCATATCTATTCTATTCATTGTTTTATCAATCTTGCCTGCTATGATGTTTACAGTCTCTGNGTTGACGCATATCTATTCTATTCATTGTTTTATCAATCTTGCCTGCTATGATGTTTACAGTCTCTGCAGTTTCGTAAAGCTAACTGATGTTTTCCTAACTTTGGAAAATATAAAAATTTTATTTCATTTACAAATTACCTTTTTGACAGGCANAAGCTAACTGATGTTTTCCTAACTTTGGAAAATATAAAAATTTTATTTCATTTACAAATTACCTTTTTGACAGGCACGGTTTCGTCGTCTTGTATGTACGAAATCTACATCGGGAGTGTATGGCTTAGTTATTATTCGGACAGCGAAGAGCGAATATCGTTTCTACCGAAGCTGGAACATTCTAGAACATCGCCTGTGCTGTTACTGCGGGAACAAATTTAATATCTGCTATGCTCGACGACGTAAGGTGGATTGTATCCAAATAAATGATAGAGCTATATTCACTTGTGACAAGTGTAAATCGTAGTTTGGTTGTCGAAGTGACATCTTGAAAATACGTCTTGCAATATGTTATTGTTGTCATTGCTTTATAAGCACTATATACCAGAATTACATCATCGGTGTTGTGCTGTGAAGGTATCTGAAGCTGTGTGCACTAGTGAATATACANGCACTATATACCAGAATTACATCATCGGTGTTGTGCTGTGAAGGTATCTGAAGCTGTGTGCACTAGTGAATATACAAATAAGGAAAATTCCGTTGGGAATGCTGTGAGCAATTGATTAATCCCGTCAAGACATCAGTGCAACTAGTGCGATGAGACTTTCGCTAACACAGATATACATTTCACAATGTGTACATATGCAAGGAACCTACGAATAGGTGATGATAATGTCTCTGAGGGACCTAGAGAACCCCCGATACCCTCGAAGTTAAAATCTGTGTTGCTGCATCATCCATTATTGTTGGTGTAATTGACAACGTTAATATAGTTTCGTTCATATACACTGTATGTTGCCTATGCCTATGAGGTGTATGAATGCTCCACTTGTCAACTCATCACTAGGCACAACAGCACCTGCGCCGTTGCCTCCCATGGTGCATCACAAAGTACACATTATGTCATATGTGTAGGTATACAGGCAGCGCGGATTATATTAAGATACTTAATTTTGCAGTAGCTGGTGTGAAGAGCAGGTCGACTCAGCAGGAGACAGCAACAGTAGCACTATCGTCTGAGATTTGTACAGTGCCATCGAATTGTTCACGTGCCACACATTGACCATTTTCGATGTGGTCGACTGAATCGTCGGACGAGCCAGTTCTTATTTAAACCTTAGTAAATGTTTCTTCGGCTGTACCATCCAGTTGTTAGGTGGTGTCGTCTCCAGCATAATTTGGGACTTCGACTGAATCANAAATGTTTCTTCGGCTGTACCATCCAGTTGTTAGGTGGTGTCGTCTCCAGCATAATTTGGGACTTCGACTGAATCACTTTTGCCAGAGAAAACTTATTTTTGCAGCTATTGCAATACTTATTCGCACCTACACATCGCATGTTGGCAAGCATTTTATNACATTATAATATTCGCCAGCTGCTTATACCTCGTAAATCTAATTTGACTAATTAAAAAACTTTGTATCCATTTCTCAATTATTTTGCGTCGTTTATTCATTATTTCCATATATATATATAAGGAATACACATATCATGTTTAATAATAAAATTGCAGTGGTTGTGAATAAAAATTATATATATATATATATTCAATTGAGATAATTATAATGTTTGACATAAAATTCTCCTTTACATATACACTTTATTTATATATGAATATTTATTAATATGATGGAAGCATTAGTTTAAATAACATTACCATGTGAAAAATTCTTGTTAACTCTCTGCTATATATTTGGGGTAGAAAAAAATAAAAATTATGAAATAAAATATATAACTCATATTGTCTTTGTTCACCATTGCCAGTAACTAAATCGCCTTTAAAATTTTAATGCAAAACTAATAAACAATGAAAATAAATCACGTAGTGGAGTTCTTAAAGGGCAATACACTAAAATGCAAATTAATAATAAATTGAAAATTATTTTTATGTAACTGTTCAGAGAGGATTTTCGTTTTCATTACATTGTTTGTAAATTGGACTGATTTTGCTTTTTAATAAGATAATTCGATAACGCAGTTAATATAAAAAACAATCTACATTTACATCAATTTATAATTACCTAATTTTGGGCTCAGGGACTGTGCGCTAATGAACGATGCCTACAATGAGTTTAAAAGAGAAAAAAAATATTAAATAACGTCCATCTTAATGCATCAATTTAAAGACAGGCGTTTTAAAAATAAGTTATTCCACGCGATATTTGTAATTGAAAACTGGCACGCACTATCATCCCCCTACTCTTGTTCCAACACCACCTCCACCCTCCCCAACTCCCCCTGNATAATTACCTAATTTTGGGCTCAGGGACTGTGCGCTTATGAACGATGCCTACAATGAGTTTAAAAGAGAAAAAAAATATTAAATAACGTCCATCTTAATGCATCAATTTAAAGACAGGCGTTTCAAAAATAAGTTATTCCACGCGATATTTATAATTGAAAACTGGCACGCACTATCATCCCCCTACTCTTGTTCCAACACCACCTCCACCCTCCCCAACTCCCCCTGATTGTACAATGTGATATACTGCAGCACACGAGCGATGAATACTGGACTTTAACTGTGGTACACAAGAACTCCAAGACACGCAGACTTCAAGTAAACACTCTAGATCATCTAGGCCTCGCCCCCCGTGCACAGAACATAACTCGCCTGGTGCTACATGTGTATCACAGTCGACGTCATACAACCGGCGAAACAGATTGACTGAAATTTAATTAAGAAGGCCTAAATGTATCTTTCACTCGACATATCAGCCTGGCAGTCCCCTTCTCTAACACCACTCGGAGCCACGGTTTCCGACCTTGTTCACTCTGAACCTAGAGCCTTGCTTTTGTGCAGTGACCAGGCTGCTTGCCCCCTACCACGATGTACGTGGTTCAATTCCCGATGGGCCACACCAGATGTCCATACGCGATAAACATGGAGGAGTTTGTCGTTGGTCGACGAGCTTCCTATGTGTACTTCCTATTCTCCCACAGTTACATTTCGTTGCAATTCCGGGAAAACGTTTCACACTATCCGCTGTCTGCTGAACACGCGTCATTTCTTGGTANCAATTCCGGGAAAACGTTTCACACTATCCGCTGTCTGCTGAACACGCGTCATTTCTTGGTATTTTGGTTGCTTAATGTCTCAACAACTCTCTGTGCCTGAACGTGCCATCGCATTACCTACAGAGGTTAGGGGGGAAATGATAAGATAGGAGACAGATCATGTCATTTCTATACACAATATTTCCAACATATTACCGGCAAATGGCATACTTGCAATTAGTGCTCACTTTTATGCAGGATCATGCTGTGAAAAATTGTAATATCTTAAAGACAGTGATTTATAAATCCAGGGGGACAACACTTCCTTCTTTAATATTGTTTATTATAATAATCAACTGTATATTAAAAAAAAAAAGATACGTTATTCACGTCACTGGTTGAATATATTCTCGAATATAAGAGGTAAAATTAACCGAAATTGGTGTCAATTTAAGGTTTGCCAAAGAGATTATGCCCAGGCATTTCCCATGATCAGGTAATAGTGTTTATCTATCTTTAAGATTTTTTAAATAAATATCCATGCTAAGTAATAAATCAACAAACAAAGATGCATAATGCACACTCAGCTGAAAGAGCACCCATGCATACTGCACATATGGAAAGCATACTACAAATCTCCAAGCATCATTCCCAAGCCAGATATAAGAATATTTTGGTAATCCTTAAGAAAGAGGGATTGAAAATACCATCTTACGAAAAAAGAAAACTGTCGAAGCGAAACAGACCTAACGCTCCCAAATAGCGTTCTCTCCTTTTCGTCCAATCAAATGCGAGGAGTCAGAAATCCACCTGTTAATTATTAATGCACGCAGATTTCAGGCAGGTGCAGGAGTAAAACCCCAATGAGCTAAAACACACTCCAGTCACTGAGCCTCCCAGAAAACGCATCGTTAAGTAGTCGTATGCTCTGCTTAATACTTTTGGCCCCATTAAGGTTGTATATAACGAGCGGGTAAAACAAAGGTCCAAGGCTCATGGGCACGCAGTTTTAAACACATGGAATCCCGTATGTCTTCCGGTGGATGAGACCTTATATTTATGGATTCGCTGAACAATATCAGACTTCAGAATGAGATGCGGCAATCAAACTGAAGATTCACACTGTTTATTTCAGGAAGAAAGAATACATACAGCATACATTTTAAGAGAAATGAGAGAGAGGTAATGCGGACGCCCTCATATTTTATAAATGCAATATAAAGATGCATTATTAGAATATACCACGAGCCCTGTTATTGCAAGTAGGTGCACCCAATAAAACGTTCTTACGTGTGACGAGGGACGGTTTGACGTTTGGCAAAGAAATTAAACAGAAAAACATGACATCTCAGAGAGGGACGTTTGTGGCGAAGTCAACATATTCAGCTTCGTTAGAGACAAATTTGGTTATTTTCATATGCGTATAATAAATGCTTTTATAATAAAATTTTCGGAGATTGCCTGTTGGGATGTTTTCTTCATAATCCTCTGTAATTCCGGGTTTTGTGTGCACTTCGAGGTGTTCCCTCTTCTCATTCTTTGTTTAATTGTGTGTTCTTTCAAACTGTATTATAAATATTTTTAGCACATGCGTATTCTTGGGGTTGACGCATATCTATTCTATTCATTGTTTTATCAATCTTGCCTGCTATGATGTTTACAGTCTCTGCAGTTTCGTAAAGCTAACTGATGTTTTCCTAACTTTGGAAAATATAAAAATTTTATTTCATTTACAAATTACCTTTTTGACAGGCACGGTTTCGTCGTCTTGTATGTACGAAATCTACATCGGGAGTGTATGGCTTAGTTATTATTCGGACAGCGAAGAGCGAATATCGTTTCTACCGAAGCTGGAACATTCTAGAACATCGCCTGTGCTGTTACTGCGGGAACAAATTTAATATCTGCTATGCTCGACGACGTAAGGTGGATTGTATCCAAATAAATGATAGAGCTATATTCACTTGTGACAAGTGTAAATCGTAGTTTGGTTGTCGAAGTGACATCTTGAAAATACGTCTTGCAATATGTTATTGTTGTCATTGCTTTATAAGCACTATATACCAGAATTACATCATCGGTGTTGTGCTGTGACGGTATCTGAAGCTGTGTGCACTAGTGAATATACTAATCAGGAAAATTCCGTTGGGAATGCTGTGAGCAGTTGATTGGTCCCGTCAAGACATCAGTGCAACTACTGCGATGAGACTTTCGCTAACACAGATATACATTTCACAATGTGTACATATGCAAGGAACCTACGAATAGGTGATGATAATGTCTCTGAGGGACCTAGAGAACCCCCGATACCCTCGAAGTTAAAATCTGTGTTGCTGCATCATCCATTATTGTTGGTGTAATTGACAACGTTAATATAGTTTCGTTCATATACACTGTATGTTGCCTATGCCTATGACGTGTATGAATGCTCCACTTGTCAACTCATCACTAGGCACAACAGCACCTGCGCCGTTGCCTCCCATGGTGCATCACAAAGTACACATTATGTCATATGTGTAGGTATACAGGCAGCGCGGATTATATTAAGATACTTAATTTTGCAGTAGCTGGTGTGAAGAGCAGGTCGACTCAGCAGGAGACAGCAACAGTAGCACTATCGTCTGAGATTTGTACAGTGCCATCGAATTGTTCACGTGCCACACATTGACCATTTTCGATGTGGTCGACTGAATCGTCGGACGAGCCAGTTCTTATTTAAACCTTAGTAAATGTTTCTTCGGCTGTACCATCCAGTTGTTAGGTGGTGTCGTCTCCAGCATAATTTGGGACTTCGACTGAATCACTTTTGCCAGAGAAAACTTATTTTTGCAGCTATTGCAATACTTATTCGCACCTACACATCGCATGTTGGCAAGCATTTTATCGGTATAAAAGCATTCCAAACGCATTAAGTATATGTTCTCACGGTGTTAGTCTTTGTTTTACCGTAACGATACTTTCTGCAAGCATGTAACGTAATGCAACGTCAAACTTCATGACTCATAGATGATTGGGTGTTAGTTCTGCAAGAGAGAGATCCTGCAAACTCCACAGTCGGTGTCATGGACGATTAAACATCACTTTTGCTTAGGCGTGGTAAGATTAAGTTGCGCAAAAATGTTTGTGTAGGGGAAAGTAAGTCAATCCGTTGATTTTAACTAAGTGCCCAATCATTTCCCAAAAGAAACAGTCTCAAACTATTAAATCACTGGAATCAAATGTCACTGTGTACACAGCACTCCGGGTAAATACAGTCCACCAGGCGTTCTCCAGGTGCAAGTGCACACTTCCTCCAGCTGCCCGGTCATGTACCGTTATTCATCAACACATATGGCCTCTCACTATGCTCCACTTTGGGCGGTGTTTGCATCTCTCCAGATGTTTGACTTCGGGCATTGATGCGTGTGATCAGTGAGCTCTCGGTACATGTGTGGTGGTAAAGTTTTGGAGGAAAGTCCTATCACTATCCCTTTAGGAAATGTACCTGGGTTGCGATTATCGTTCCTTGAAACGGATGTGCGACGACTACAAGCGTGTTGTGTTATGTCGTAAGTCGACAGAGTTATAGTTAATTTCTTCGGCCTGTCAGTGTAAAGTCTAAGACAGAGTTTCTATGACGTTACCACTTGACGGAGACATTGCAGTGAACAGTGGACCGATCACGTTTATATGCTGAGAAAATTGTCTCACCTTGTGTAAGATTTTATGAGCCCCTAATTTGAGGCTCATTTTGAATGGATGGAATNTTGTGTAAGATTTTATGAGCCGCTAAGTTGAGGCTCATTTTGAATGGATGGAATAATCTCTGCTGATCATTATAAATTATAAATGTCGTTCGTATAAAACTCTTAAAAGATTATGTGTCAGAATAACCATTACAAAACAATGAGCAAAGATGCACGATGTCACGTTTGGCTATACATATAAATTAACAGAAGCCAGGTTATACTGCAACTATTAATTTTAAAACTATTTGCAGCCTGCTTAGATATTGAGNCATATAAATTAACAGAAGCCAGGTTATACTGCAACTATTAATTTTAAAACTATTTGCAGCCTGCTTAGATATTGAAGTGTAAGATACATCTTCCGCATTCGCTTATTACATCACATGTTCGTAAACTATAGCCTGTTACACACGGTTCACTTTCTTGTATAAGAAGGTGTACAACTTTTTCCTGTGACTGGATGACGTGTTTGCAAGCGGCTTACATGCAAGGGCTTGCGTGCAGCTAGACTCATTTAGAGACTGTTATATTTTTCGTTTACCATCTTGTGAAAGTAGTTTGTTTATATTTGCATATTATACGTTTATGAAGTTCCATTTCATTTGTTTAAACTAAAATTGTTAATTTGAGAGTAGAAAACAGATTTTAAATCTGTATAAGTGATTTTTAGGTTTGTAAATTGTGGTGGAAATGAGTGACTGCCATGCTGCAACATTCAAGTATTACCACCGTGTGTACAGTATGTACATGGGACTTGAATACAAGTGTGTTTTTAACTTCTTGTTCACATTTTCTTAATCACCTTCTTGTTCACAAAAGATGTCCGCCTGTATCAGGCTCTACACTCAACTCTAATTGCCAGTTCATTATTGATCAGTATCCGTACGGGTTTCAAGACTGAGACCAGTTACAAAACCAGTACGCTTGAANCATTATTGATCAGTATCCGTACGGGTTTCAAGACTGAGACCAGTTACAAAACCAGTACGCTTGAACTTATTGAACCATGGTTAATTTAAAATACTGCTAATAGAGCATTGTTTTACTGTACACTGTGTAGCCTCCCCTTGACAATTTCTGAATAAATATATCACCATCTTTAGTCCAAGGTATTTTAAGTTACAAAAAATTGCTCGAGAGACATAACATGATATATATAGAACTAATACGAATCACGGGGCTTACATTTACCGTATTATATATTTACGCCTAGGCTGAATTAAAAAAGAAGCTCGTTTCAAATTAATGGAACAAATGAGAATACTTCAATTTTGTACGAAATTAGTTAAATTTGGTTCCAATATTTTACTACATTTGAACTTTCATAAATGTTTTGACATTTCGAGGCTTGTACTTCACTTCACACACGCATTAATTACAGGCCAGTCCCTTGCGAGTAATTGTATCTCATAGACTGCCCTAAAAAAAATTAGTACCTTTAAAGTATTTAACAGTAAAACAAAATTGAACAACTTTTTATGAATTGGTTTTTATGCAAAAACCGTCAAATATTTAGTTTCTAAAGTAGNAGTAAAACAAAATTGAACAACTTTTTATGAATTGGTTTTTATGCAAAAACCGTCAAATATTTAGTTTCTAAAGTAGTGCATATTTAATTTTCCATTTTACTCTTTAACATTGTCTTGAATTACGTTGTTCTCTTGTACATTTACTTGTACTTGTATAGAGTTTCTGATAAAACATTGTGGTTTAAAAGGAAATAATACTTGATGATAATTTCCATGTACACACTAACTTTATAAAAAAGTCATTGGGCATTATTATTGTAAAACAAATGCTCTGAAAATTAGAATTAATTATTATCAATTACTATAAGGTTGTTGAATGTAATACGTGTTGTTGATATAATTGNAAAATTAGAATTAATTATTATCAATTACTATAAGGTTGTTGAATGTAATACGTGTTGTTGATATAATTGTATTTTTTTTTTAAGCTGTTTTGTAATTTTTTAATGTAATATATCGATTAGAGCTGTAATTTCAATTATTTTAACAGCGTCTTACAATAAAGTCTTGATATCAATGTGNATATCGATTAGAGCTGTAATTTCAATTATTTTAACAGCGTCTTACAATAAAGTCTTGATATCAATGTGAATAAAATTTTTACCTAATATTAATATAGTATTAGGGACAGTGTACTATACTGAGAGAAAAACGCAGCAAATATTTATAGTATTNTTTTACCTAATATTAATATAGTATTAGGGACAGTGTACTATACTGAGAGAAAAACGCAGCAAATATTTATAGTATTAAAAAAATCGTATTGACTGATGATGCGTTTATAATGATGAAAGTAGTTCCACGTGAAACATTGTTTGTCGGATACGAAACTCCAATTTGCGATGCAATATTAATGTATTTTGGTAAGAAAGAAGCATTGCATAACTATACTGTCAAATTACGAGACACCAGCTCATGAGATCATGTAATAAACTTTACCGAAACATCTGCATTGCACATATTACACTCTATTAGATTTATTCGTACCATAAATAATTATTTCGCGGTCACGTTTTCCAAGCGCGGGTAACTTTCATTGGATGTGCACTGAAAAGATAAAAAAATTGATGCAAATATCAAGTGGAAAATTGATTTTTGTGACGAAATCCAATTCAGGAATAATAAAACTGTAGATCACGACAATAAGTTTTACTCTAGTGTATATAATCCACGCTGAACAAGAGGAACTGTGATCAGACGAAAAATAATGTCCGTGTTTTATGTGGGTTTTTTTGTTTTGCAATCTTTCTTACAGCAGTTAATCGAATGAAACCTGCATTATACATGAGTAACTTAATGTTTCTCCGACATGCGCATTTGTAGAGTATTTCGACTAGTGATGTGATAACTGATCGAAGGCAATCCTCCACGCCGCCCCGTCGACGCAAGGAAACACTTGCACGGGATATTTATGTAGATAGGCCGAGCGGGCANCAAATATCAAGTGGAAAATTGATTTTTGTGACGAAATCCAATTCAGGAATAATAAAACTGTAGATCACGACAATACGTTTTACTCTAGTGTATGTAATCCACGCTGAACAAGAGGAACTGTGATCAGACGAAAAATAATGTCCGTGTTTTATGTGGGTTTTTTTGTTTTGCAATCTTTCCTACACCAGTTCATCGTATGAATCCGCACGATACATGAGTAACTTAATGTTTCTCCAACATGCGCACTTTGTAGAGTATTTCGACTAGTGATGTGATAACTGATCGATGGCAATCCTCCACGCCGCCCTGTCGACGCAAGGAAACACTTGCACGGGATATTTATGTAGATAGGCCGAGCGGGCACAGTCACGTGGTCTGTGCGATCACATGACCGCATTTCTTTCTTATAATACGTCAGGATGAAACTGTAACGAGTTAGGAGCCGGAAATCCTGAATCATCTACGGCTACTCGTCACCATTTAGCTAGAATCTTACAACATTCATATGCCATTAGTATGTGCGTTTGTGTTGCAGGAGAAATGTGGAGCACTCATGACATTGTTTCTACTAAATGTGCTAATAGAGCCTGCATATCCAACTTTTTCAAGGAAACTCTGGTTTCGAAAATTAAACATTTCATAATAAACGTTTTAAATGCTACCAGGAAAGAAAATTGAAGGAGTTCTTCAATACAGTTATCAGTTATCGCTGACCCTATATTATCAACATCTGCAGATAATGTGGCAATAAAATAAAGAGTCAATTTATTCCATACAACAAGTTTGAAACAAAATATCCTTAACACTTAATCTCGTGACAGATATACCATTCTCCACTTAAATTATTTCAGTAGCTTATTGATGTCACGTTTTCCTGTTTTACATTCAGAGCCAAACCTCATTTTATTACACTATTCCGTTCTCCTTTTGAAAAATATTGCTGTAGCTTCCTATCTGTAGCATTCACATATACCAAACTAAAACATTATTTTTAAAGGCTTTTCGTGATTATCTGCAATTATTCAGTTATCATCTCAGTACCGGAGCTAATTATATCCAAAAAGTATATATTTAATGTGACAAGTCACCAAAGGTCAGTAGCAGATTATTTACCTCATATGGTAAGTTGTTTAAGCGGCTGGGTTTACTTCCGAGTTGTGTCGGTAAGATATGTAGGGGATGCTAATTCATCTAGTCCATCACATGTGTACATTCTCAAATAAAAAATTTTTAAAAGCTTTTCAAATGAGTTAAGCCTTTGTGTAACTGGGGGCCTCAGTGATCCAGCTTTTATGTAGAAAGGAAAAACTGTTATTTTGTTTTCGTGAGTGGAGGTTGTTTGAGGTTCGTCTTGAATTATACCGATTACGTATAAATAAAAACAAAACACAGATACATGACTTGTCCGTAATGTGAACCTGAAACCTGGGAGATCAAACTGGTGTAGGTACAGTTCAAGATATTAACTATCGTAGAGAACGCGTGATTGCACAACACAAAAATATAACGGAAGCTACAGTTAAAAACGCAAAAATAATATTTATAAATGGGAGTACTAATAAAATTTATAGTAACGATTATGAGCTCAAATAAATTTGAGAAGGCAAAGGAAAATGTTACTTACTTTTTCTTATCACGATGTACCAAGGAATACCTCTAAAGTTCGGAGAAGCAGAAAACCATTCACAAATCTAACGCACTTCGTTGCCTAGTAACAACTTTTTCCAACTCAATAATAGACGGATTTGTTTTACAGATAATATAACTTATTGTTGCGATGATTATTCTGTCTGCGTATTAATTTGCTGAATATATGATTCAATGGTGTCGTTATTTTCATTAATTGTTTTCAATAATCTTTAGTATTTCAATTAGTAATCCTAATTATGTGGAATTTTAATATTTTGACTATTATTTTCTCCCTTCCTACGACCAGCGTAATCGTCCGGCACGATTCCCACATGCGAACATCCGGGAACGACCCCGCCGGAAATCAAACCCGGTTCGTCTAGGTGACAAGCGAGTAGTCTAACCACCAAACCACCGTGGCTCCACCTAATTATAGTCTGTTAGTGGTTTCTGCAAACTCTTTGAATGAAACCTTTGAAAAATCACCCCACAAATGACGTGCTTCGTCCTTTCCTTAATGTATCTTGTATCACAAGCGTTTTATACTTTTGTGAACAATAACGTATGTTATGTTTGGTACATGTTATGTTTTCCAGCCAACAAACATGCCTGCTCCGCGCTGAGTTCAACCTTGCAAGACGCGAGACGCCTGTCGTTGCGTCTACCTTCAATACATATGTGTATGGCTGGTTGTGCCTTGTGGCACGTACCTTGCAAGGCGTCTGGCCTGCGCGCCAAAGACACGTCGTATCGTTATTAGAGAGCAATTATGTCATGGAGCAAAGCTTGTGATTGGCTGTTAATAAGGTACTGTGTTTCCTATTGTTCTGGAGGCTTGGCATGCGACTCTATACTCGTTGTTGTAGACCGTGTATATAATGCGCGTGGCGATCTAGAGAGGAGAGTGCCAATAAACCCTACACTTACATTTACTAACATAGCAACAGTGGTTAGTGCTATAAATATGGGCCCGGAGCCCAACTAAAACATGAATACAGCAGCCCGCCGCCGGCTCAATTATTTGACCCAAGTCTGTCGGGCTGCAACTAGATTTACAAACCCACTAAACTAGTTATAGGAACTTCGGTCCCTGGTCTTCTGGTGGCACGGGCTTCCGGTGGCATATAAGAGACAGGCGGCGAGGAGTACAGATGTTTGCCGACGTCTGTGGGACTCGGTTCGCGGCTGAGGATGCACTGCGCAATATGCACTGACAGTTTAAACATTAATGCAGATGTCAGATGGAAAATTTGCTTTTGTGGAGAAATCCAATCCAGCAATTATAAAACGGCAAATCGCTTTAGTATCTATTGCTATAGTTAATAGAATACTCGCTGAGTGAGAGGAACTGTGTTCAGGTAAATAGCCGTTTCATTTTAATTTTCTGTTTTTTTTTCTGCTATTATACGTACTGCACTTTTTTGGAGGAATCCGCACGAAACATATGTAATTTTGGTTTAATATTATATGCTGATTTTTTTAATGATTTCAACTATTAACTTTATGAAGTTCCTGAACGATAGTTATCCTTAACACAAACCCTATGACGAAAGGGAGAACTTGCAAGTGGTATTTATTTACACTGTAAATAAATTTCACCTTCCTGTCTAGAAATGAAAGAATTTAACCTACTCAATATATGAAAAAAATACCCCATATACGGTTGAAAATATAGAAATATTTAGCCTCTTTACAATACAAAGTTCGGAACTTTCATACNTATACGGTTGAAAATATAGAAATATTTAGCCTCTTTACAATACAAAGTTCGGAACTTTCATACCGATCTGTCTCTGTCCTGGGAAAATTTAAGAACTGGGAAAATTTTGATGTATGTGAAAATAATTTACTATTCCCGCATTCTCACTATACATACTCACAGATGTGGTATATTTGCGATTAATTTCTTAGAATGTAGACAAGCACAGCGGGCCGTGTCATTTGATCTGTGTGAACACATGACCGCATTTCTTTCTTACGATATGTTTTGAATTAAACTGTAAGAGTTCGGAGTAGGAAAACCTGAACATGCATACACAATTTGCATGTGCGTTTATGTTAGAGGAGAACTTCTCAGCACTTGTTGCATTGTTGTACTAACGGCTTAATAATAACAATTAAATATATATTATTTTTCATAGCAATCCTGTTTCAAAAACTCTAAATATATTAATACACTTCTTAAATGCTACCGAGAGGCAAAATCAATACTTGCAGCTTGCAATTAAATAAATGTGCCAATTTTTTTTATGACATCGGGTTTGAAACAATTGACTATCCTCAACTCTAAATTCAGCGATAGATATTTCATTCTCCGTTTCGAGCGGACGCGGTGGTCAAGTGGTCAGACTACTCGCATCCCACCAAAGAGAAAGGAGTTCGATTCTCAATAGGGACGCTCCCGGATTTTTGCACGTGAGACTCGTGCTGGACGATGTCGCTGCTTGGCGGATTTCCTCGATGATCTCCAGTTTCACCGACTCTTGCCTTCCGTCGCTGTTCCTTACTCACCTCACTTCGACCTCATCCGCTTTGAAGACATCGATGTCAAAGTACGCCCAAATCTATCCACTCCATTCCATTACCTTTTCAAATTATTTCAGTAGTTACCTTCATGAATTAAGATCATTATGTCATTTTACATTCGCAACCAACCTCATTTTTTGGCAGCCATTTCATTATAGATTAGAAAAAAAAGCAGTAAATTGATAAATGCATTATTCNCAACCAACCTCATTTTTTGGCAGCCATTTCATTATAGATTAGAAAAAAAAGCAGTAAATTGATAAATGCATTATTCCCCTATATCAAAGTAAACTTAATTTCAAAATATTTTCATGTTCATTGCAAATTTGTTATAATCCTAGAAATGACGCAAATTTTATCACAAAAGTATACATTTTATGACAAGGAACCCTAATTTCAGAAGCAAATAATTTATTTCGAGAGGTAAATTGTATAAACGACATGTAATACTCTTGGTTTGTTTCGGTACGAAATGCTGTGACTGCTCTTTAACCTGATCTATCACAAATGTACATTCTCGAAAGGAAAATATTTCATGGTTTTTCAAATGAATCACTCCGTTGTTTAACTGGGCGCCTCAGTGCACCAGTTTTCATGCAGTAACGAAAATCTGTGCTTATTATTCCGTGAGTGGGAGAAGAGTTTCACCTTAAATTTAACTAAATAGATTACATAAAAACAGAACAAAGATAAATGACGTTTCCTAACATGAACCTCATACCTCGGATATCGATCTGGTGGACAATATGAGAGCTAGAATGCACAGGATTATACACAACATTATTATAACGAATCCTGAGATTGAAAATATTAAAACTGAGATGTATGAATGGGAGTACTGCGTAAACTAGTTTTAACGATAAAAAGTTACAATAAATATGATAAAGCAAAGGCAAATATTACTTACTTTTTCTTACAACGGTGTTCTGCGGAATGGCTCTAAAGTTTGGAGATGTGCAAAATCCGTTCACAATTCAAACGATTTTCGCTGCCTAGTAACAACTTCTTTGGGCCCTGTTGCTGAAGAACTTGTTTGGCTGATATTATAAGTGTTTGTTGNTTTCGCTGCCTAGTAACAACTTCTTTGGGCCCTGTTGCTGAAGAACTTGTTTGGCTGATATTATAAGTGTTTGTTGCGATGACATATTCTCTCTGTAGAAGTGTTCGCTTTAAATGTATGTCAGAGGGTATCGTTACTTTTATCAATTTTAGCGTTGTGATAGCNCTCTCTGTAGAAGTGTTCGCTTTAAATGTATGTCAGAGGGTATCGTTACTTTTATCAATTTTAGCGTTGTGATAGCTGGAATTTCATTGAATTTTTTTTTTGCGAAACCATTTTCTGGCTAAATTTTTTGTAAACCGTAAGAAAGGCGTCAANTGGAATTTCATTGAATTTTTTTTTTGCGAAACCATTTTCTGGCTAAATTTTTTGTAAACCGTAAGAAAGGCGTCAAAATGTATGTACCTTAAAATTTTTAAAAATAAATTCAGGTATAATACTATGTTTTTAAACATACCTTTTTTCCTTCAATTGTTTTTCATTACATAATTCCTGCTGCTTATCACTCTGAATGTTAATTAGGCACGCCAATTACTGAAATTATTGTTATGTTATATTTCAAGGTGCATGCCTTGTACACACGACTTTACGCCAACTGTTTACAATGGCTCTACTGTGTATATCTGCATTGTGTTTCTTTGAGGTACCAGCCAACGCCGTTAGTTTAAATCTCTCTTTTATTACACGTTGCCATGAAATATATGTTTTTTTGCTCTAGTAAATGGCATTGATGCATAAAATGCAGTGTAATGTTTCTGAATATGGCGGAATAAAATAAATTTCGCTTCTCATTATTTATTTTGAATGATATCTTCTTCATCCTCCGGCCACACATCAACCCCCAAATACAATACACACTATTTTGCGCCTTGTCACGGAAACGATGATTTATAGCAAAACAAATATAACTGAACAAAGTTATCGGCAACAAACAGGTGGACGTAAACATCCCAGGCATATTTTTCCATTTTTCCTATGGTTTAGGAAATATGACCGGAAAATGGCTTCGTAAACATGTCATATTCCTATTCCAGCAACCATGTGTCTAAATTGGTGCAACCTGGATTTAAAAAGTAGAAGATCAAAACTGTCGGCAACAAAACAACAAACAAAATAAGATGGTAAAAATGTTATGTATCTTGTACGGTTTAGAACATATTGGGACAAAGCCATTTTGCAAACAAGTACTCTTACTGGGTTTTTAAGGTCACCAGATGTGAGTCATGTTATGGCTCCAGTTCCAAAAATGTTCAGGACGATCCAATTGACAAATTCACATGATCACATGCTATGTAGTTACAATGTACATTTTTAAGTACCTCGATTAGGAGGGTACGCCATTCGAAAAGTCTTGTCAATAGCCTAAGGTGATATTTAAGGGCTTTATTTTCACTCGAACAGGGGACATTAACAGGAGTTTAATGAAAAGTGACCAAAAAATATTTCAAATAAAAGAAAACTAATTATTTCATTTTACCGACAAACAAAGTTCATCATACTCTGTAAAACTTGAGGTTTCTCTTAACACATTGTACAAAATGTTGTAGCACTGAATTTACGGTAAAATTTCAGGATGTATAAATAAACACCATAACGAAATGTACTGAAAATAACCTTATTTTAACTCCTTAAACCAAATAGTTANTCAGGATGTATAAATAAACACCATAACGAAATGTACTGAAAATAACCTTATTTTAACTCCTTAAACCAAATAGTTAGCAATATAATGTTACCCAAGATTACATGTTGCCGTCGAGTTTATTTTGTATCGACATTGCGAGTGACATATGTGCCTGGTGTTACGGTTGAGTCCCGGTGTGTAATGCCTAACTAAGCATTTACCGAAGANATATGTGCCTGGTGTTACGGTTGAGTCCCGGTGTGTAATGCCTAACTAAGCATTTACCGAAGAGCAACGCCACGGTGTTCATCAACACCAGGCCGGAACGGAATTCAGAAACGATATAACAATGGCGCGAAGACGCCTCAGAAGTGCTGGAATATCAAAACGGCAGACAGAGGGTGATTGCAGCAAGCAGGGGAGAATGAACCACACGACGCGTGGCAACAGGGGATCCGCTGAGCCAGTGCTGATCTAAGAGCATTTTACCTAAGAAGAGCAGTCAACCCGGAGGAGCCCGCCGCCGACGCGCAAGGGGAACCAATCAAATCACAGTACTTCAATAGTCACGTGGTGGGGCGAGAAGAGTGATATAGGCGTCTACGGCCGAGAGGGGTCATCGTCTCCTACGAACTTCAGACAAGACAGCGGCTGTTCCTTGAGCCGTTTCCGCCAGAGGGTCCGGGTGCGAGGCTGGGGTAAGTTTCCTTCCTTTCTATGNACAGCGGCTGTTCCTTGAGCCGTTTCCGCCAGAGGGTCCGGGTGCGAGGCTGGGGTAAGTTTCCTTCCTTTCTATGTGATCCTCATTCTTACTCACAACCTTCCTTAAGTCCTTCCCTTTCACTCCCGTTGGACTTAACTTTAATTGGATAGTATTGTATAATCTTCCCCTTTAGTTGTTCATTTCAGATATAATTAGTTAAGTTTGTTAGGAAAATTAATATTGAGTTTATCCTGTTTTCCTTAATCTTCACCTTTCCTAAGAGTGTTATGAGCCACCCAGGCTCATAACACTGGGTATAGTTTTATTGATTGTGGATAATTTCTGATTTGCTTATAACGCTTTATTCCTTTGCTATTTTTATAAAAATATCAAAATCCGTTTCAACGGGTGAATGAAGTGACACTCTTCTTCATTGATGCATGAAATGAAACGCCATAACAGAGCTGGCCAGACTCTGTCGGAAAAGGNTGTTATGAGCCACCCAGGCTCATAACACTGGGTATAGTTTTATTGATTGTGGATAATTTCTGATTTGCTTATAACGCTTTATTCCTTTGCTATTTTTATAAAAATATCAAAATCCGTTTCAACGGGTACATGAAGTGACACTCTTCTTCATTAATGCATGAAATGAATCGCCATAACAGAGCTGGCCAGACTCTGTCGGAAAAGGAGGTATTTGTTAGGACTGGACCATAGGCAGCTTCTGTCTNCGCCATAACAGAGCTGGCCAGACTCTGTCGGAAAAGGAGGTATTTGTTAGGACTGGACCATAGGCAGCTTCTGTCTTTACCCCGAGGTTATCTGCTATGTTACCTGGAGTCTCGTAAACTACACTCTGTTNTCTGTCTTTACCCCGAGGTTATCTGCTATGTTACCTGGAGTCTCGTAAACTACACTCTGTTTGTGGCTCCCCAAGGAGTAGTTGAGCGGTGTTGGATCAGGTGAGCCAGCAGTTCAGGTGAAAGGACTTCCTTTCCCTATCCACCTTCCTGGAAAGTGTTGATCGGCACACCCTTTAACATCAATGACAATGTCTGTTTCAAGAAATACTATTAGAAATAACGATCACGTCGTGCTGTTAAGTAGTATGATCCTAACAAACTGTTATAAACACTGTTTGCCATCTAATAATCTTTGGTATGAGGTAATGATCGTNATCAATGACAATGTCTGTTTCAAGAACTACTATTAGAAATAACGTTCACGTCGTGCTGGTAAGTAGTATGATCCTAACAAACTGTTATAAACACTGTTTGCCATCTAATAATCTTTGGTATGAGGTAATGATCGTTGCGTGCGTGTTTATGTCAGCCCACACATAGCTGGTATGGCTGTTGTAAACAGGGCCGTGAGTGAAATGCGTTCCTCCCGTAAAAAGAACGGACTTGTAAAATTCCGGATCACGATCTGTTTGCTGTGGAAACCGTGTACAGTATACCATTTTGTGTAGAAGTTTAGTTGTGCCTACTGACTGGACCTTCCTACTAGGGTATGAGGTGCAGTAACGGCATAAAGTGTGACGAAGCCACTTCATAAGCAGTGATGGTAGATGGTTTTTCCTCCCATAAGGTAAGGACATCTTCTTAAATTAGCCGTACTCTTTCTTTTCTGCGCGCCACAGTTTCAGTTGTGTGGCAGAACATTTAAAGAAAGGTAATTCTCGGTCATTTAGTAGCGGTTTTTGCTGTGTTCTGAATGTTATATAGCAGGGTTCCTTTTTTGGTGACAATCGTGCAGGTAATCTGCCGTAGCACTTGACATCATCATACATTAAAACCATGTTTGTTAACTCTGCAGACGCGTATTTGTTCACATTAACTGCGGAACAGTAAAGTTTAAGAAAAGAATGCCAACTACATATTTTCAGCTACCGGCTTGCGGTTTCTCATGACGCACGTGCATATTGTTGCTTTCAGANCATATTTTCAGCTACCGGCTTGCGGTTTCTCATGACGCACGTGCATATTGTTGCTTTCAGATGCATTTTCGTTGGCAGTTCAAACATGCCCACAAAACACATGTTTTCTTACCTTCAAATGATTAAACAACCTTCCTTTGTTTGTAGGGGCAGTTTTCTTGCAAATTATTTTAAAANCAAATGATTAAACAACCTTCCTTTGTTTGTAGGGGCAGTTTTCTTGCAAATTATTTTAAAAAGGCATAACAAATGAATTAAATTTTCGTAGATATGGACATGGTAATCATCCGTATTGATATTTAATGCAATTTTTGAGATTAATGAGTTAACTGTGATATTATAGTTGCAACTACCATTTATTTTTGACCGGCGATGTTGTTTTAAATTAAATTTTCAGATGATAATGATCATTGTATGAAAGTAAATTGTACCAATTTTGTTCATGTCTAATAATTTCCGCTATTTAAATATATTAAGGTAGTATAGTCATCGCTCTCTCAAGAGTAAATTATATGATTTATTATTACTACAAGCTTCAAGTCATACATATATTCTATCTCATTTTCCAGATATAGAAAATCTCCTACAATAACACGCTGTATACGATACGCCCATTGCAACGTAAAACACTGAATTAAACAAAATCATACTTGGCTTTAAAAATAATTGTTATTCGCAACATAACGCCACGATATTATAATACAGCACTGCTGCAATTATTACGTGGGCCTAGATGTTGTTCGCAACCAGATCAAAAGTTACTACATGGCACGAATAAACAAAGTCGCCACCAAAATATCGTACGTAAGCTAATCGAAATCTTCGTATCACAACAGNCAATTATTACGTGGGCCAAGATGTTGTTCGCAACCAGATCAAAAGTGACTACATGGCACGAATAAACAAAGTCGCAACCAAAATATCGTACGTAAGCTAATCGAAATCTTCGTATCACAACAGGATATATTGAAGTGTACAACAAAACATCAAGGAACTGTTTAGACATATTACAAATAGAGGATAAATTTTTTACATATAATATGAAGCAATTTCATAACATTATTTGTTAAAACTAATTAAATACGTACCGAAGAAACCACTGTTTATCACAGCAACATAAATAATAAAACGCATCCATTGAAACTCTTAAGTTGCTAAACAATTTCTAAATGTAATTAAATAAACTCAACTGTAGTTATTTCGATTTTCAAATTATTATAACAAACGTTAATTACATGTAGACAAACTGGTCACATTGTAAAAAAATTTTGTTATTTTTACACTAAATATATGTAGCAGCAGTGTCTCCACAGACATCAGGGGAGGTGATGTAAAAAAAAATATTTAATCAACGTATTTGTTCACATTAAATGCGGAACAATAAAGTTTAAGAAAGAATGCCAACTACACATTTTCAGCTACTGGCTTGTAATTTCTCATGACGCACGTGCATATTACTTCTTTTCAAATGCATTTTCGTTGCTAATTCAAACATGCCCACAAAACACATGTTTTCTTACCTCCAAATGACTAAACAACCTTCATTGTTTGTAGGGGCAGTTTTCTTGCAAATTATGTTAAAAATAGCCTAATAAATAGATGGCATTTTCATATATATTGACATGGTTATCTATCATCCGTATTGATATTTAATACAATTTTTGAGATTAATGAGTTAGCTGTGATATTATAGTTGCAACAACTATTTATTTTTGATCGGCGATTTTGTTTTAAATTAAATTTTCAGATGTTAATGAGCTTCGTATGATAGTAAATTGTACGAATTTTTTTCATGTCTAATAATTTTCGCAATTTAAACATATTAAGGTAGTACAGTTATCCCCCTCTCAAGGGTAAATTATATGATTTATTATTACTTCAAGCTTCAAGTCATACATATATTCTATCTCATTTTCCAGATTTAGTAAATCTCCTACAATAACACGCTGTATACGATACGCCCATTGCAACGTAAAACACTGAATTAAACAAAATCATACTTTGCTGTAAAAATGATTGATATTCGCAACATAACGCCACGATATTATAATACAATACTGCTGCAATTATTACGTGGGCCAAGATGTTGTTCGCAACCAGATCNAACATAACGCCACGATATTATAATACAGCACTGCTGCAATTATTACGTGGGCCAAGATGTTGTTCGCAACCAGATCATAAGTGACTACATGGCACGAATAAACAAAATCGCCACCAAAATATCGTACGTAAGATAATCGAAATCTTTGTATCACAACAGGATATATTTAAGGGTACAACAAAACATCAAGGAACTGTGTAGACAAATGGCAAGTAGAGGATAAATTTTGCACATATAATATGAAGCAATTTCATAACGTTATTTGATAAAAGTAATGAAATACGTACCGAATAAACCTCTGTTCTTCACAGTAACGTAAATAATAACATGCATCCATTGAAACTTTAAAATTGCTTAACAATCTCGAAATGTAATTAAATGCACTCAACACATGTTATTTTGATCTTTATGTTATTATAACCAACTTTGATTACATGTAGACTTACTGTTCACATTGTGAAAAAATTGTGTAATTTTACACCAAATATATGTGTCAGCAGTGTCTCCACCTACATCAGGAGAGCTAATGTAAAAAAAGATATTCAATCAACCCTTTGATGAGGGAGGATCAGGGTAGAAGAGCTTGCGTGAACGGGAGAGAGAGAGAGAGAGAGACGCGCTGCATCGCTTTTATCTGGCGGGATCCAAGTCCTCGGTCAGTGAGTGCAGAAATGGAGCGGATCTCCATGTAGACCTCGTTCAATCAATGAAAATTGACCTTCATGCAAATATTTACTAGGCAGGCTACCACATCAAATGGCTTTGGTGAGAGTGCACTCCTACAAACATTAAATAGGGTTTGGCACCCTCCAATTGCTTGGAACTTTGTAACCCTGCTCTTGAAGCAATTGGACATGGCATGTAAGTAATCAGCGTGTAAAAAGCAATGAAAAATGTTGTCTTGATAGTATTCACTAATCCTGACCTTCAATGCAGAAATAAAATTTTTAGTTGGATAGCAGATAAGTGGTAACCTGGGAATTATGCAGCCTTTACCATTGTCGTGCATTGAACTGACACCCTGGCTAATGCCCCTGTCATAAGGCTGCTGTTAATCTACTCTGGGCAAGTGCCCCTTTGCATTGGTTCCTGTTATCATACCAAGTGGCGACGAGGTTGCCTGCCCGCCAGCACTGCGTTGGTAGTTTACACAACAGACAGTTATTCACAACGTGTGTGATGGAGTGGAGTAATGAGAAACTGCTGAATATGCATCTCATGTATTGTGAAACGATGTGTAATGTATCAACTATGCGTCGTCGATACGCCGTAAACTTTCCAACTCGACATTTACCAGATCCACGTGCATTCACTTCAGTTCATCGGCANGGGCAAGTGCCCCTTTGCATTGGTTCCTGTTATCATACCAAGTGGCGACGAGGTTGCCTGCCCGCTAGCACTGCGCTGGTAGTTTACACAACAGACAGTTATTCACAACGTGTGTGAACCTCACCTCATTACTCTTTGACGACTTATACGTTCTCATGTATTGTGAAACGATGTGCAATGTATTAACTGTGTGTCGTCGATACGCCGTAAACTTTCCAACTCGACATTTACCAGATCCACGTGCATTCACTTCAGTTTATCGGCAATTGTGTGAAAGAGGAACTGTTCGCGCAAGTTACCACGATCTTAGTCGACTACGGTGAGACAACGAGCACAATGTATTTGACTATGTTGATGTTAACCCAAGTGCCAGCTCTCGAGGTATCGCTTATGTACTCAACGAATCAAAGTTCATCGTATGTTGCACATTACAGTGGGCAGGTTGCACGCANGAGTGGCTCCAAGGCCAAATTAGGCGACACCCAGGTTTGAACGGCGCTATACCATTCACCGATGAAACATCCTTCACGAGGCAAGGTGTGTAAAATTTCACAATGTCCATGTGTCGGCACACATCAACCCACATCAAGTACGGNGATGAAGCATCCTTCACGAGGCAAGGTGTCTTAAAACTTCACAATGTCCATGAGTCGGCACACATCAACCCACATAAAGTACGGGAATCCCACTTACTATGTCTGTTTTCTCTGATCGTTTTGGGCGGGGATTATCGATGGAATGCTAAGTGTGCCAATTGTATGAAGTACTATCTGCTGCATAAACAACCAACACATTGCTAGCAAGCAGGCAACCTCGTTGCCACTTGCTACAATAACAGGGCCACTTGCCAGCAGTAATTTCTCAGCAGTGAACAATCTTATCAACTTGTTGCCTTAGGAGAGGGACCATAATCACGTCATGCACGACAGAGGTATGGGCTGCCTACCTTCAAGGCAATCACTCAATTTCTTTTCATCTAAAAAAGCTATTTCAGCGATAACGATCGCTATTAGAAGATACTACCATGGTGATATTTTTATTTCCTTTCGCATAGTGATTACTTACATGTCATGTAAAATCGCTTCAAGAGCTAGGTATTTAACTTATGAAGGGGTATACTCTCCGTAAAGTCATTTTATGTGGTGACCTGCCGTGTAAACGTTTGCTTGTGTGGCAATTTTCGTTCCTTCATTGCAGGTGGTTTCCAATTTATCGTTGCATAACTCATTTTCAGACACAACGATCCAAGGCGTCTACCACCTCAGAAATCGCTTTAGGACCAATGTCGTATATATGTTTCCCTATTTAATTGTCCTGAGTATTGTACTCACGTCAGGTATGCACACATTTACAACTCAGACTGTATTTAAACCGGCTAACTAACTGGGATGTGTCCAGTAAAGTTGGTAACGACGGAGATACATTAAAATTGTCAGATANCATAGCTCCTGCCTCTATCATTGCCACCGCCTCTACCTGTACAACAAACATAGCTCCTGCCTCTATCATTGCCACCGCCTCTACCTTTACAACCAGCATATATCCTCCTTGTATCATTGGCACCTCCTCTACATGTACAACCAGCAAAGCTCCTGCTTATATCATTGCCACCGCATGTACCTGTAAAACCAGCATAGCTCCTGCTTGTATCATTGCCACCGCCTCTTCCTGACAACCAGCATAGCTCCTGCCTCTATCATTGCCACCGCCTCTACCTTTACAACCAGCATATATCCTCCTTGTATCATTGGCACCTCCTCTACATGTACAACCAGCAAAGCTCCTGCTTATATCATTGCCACCGCATGTACCTGTAAAACCAGCATAGCTCCTGCTTGTATCATTGCCACCGCCTCTTCCTGACAACCAGCATAGCTCCTGCCTCTATCATTGCCGCCGCCTCTACCTGTACAACCAGCAAAGCTCCTGCCTGTATCATTGCCACCGCCTCTACCTGTACAACCAGCATAGCTCCTGCCTCTATCATTGCCACCGCCTCTAACTGTTCAACCAGCATAGTTCCTGCCTATATCATTGCCACCGTCTCTACCTGTACAACTAGCGTAGCTCCTGCCACTATCATTGCACCGCCTCTACCTGTAAAACCAGCAAAGCTCCTGCTTATATCATTGCCACAGCATGTACCTGTACAACCAGCATAGCTCCTGGTTATATAATTGCCACCGCCTCTACCTGTACAACCAGCATAGCTCCGGCCTCTATCATTGCCACCGCCTCTACATGTACAACCAGCATAGCTCCTGCTTGTATCATTGCCACCCCCTCTACCTGTGCAACCAGCATAGCTCCTGTTTGTTTCATTGCCACCGCTTCTACCTGTACAACCAGCATAGCTCCTGCCTATATCATTGCCACCGTCTCTACCTGTACAACTAGCGTAGCTCCTGCCACTATCATTGCACCGCCTCTACCTGTAAAACCAGCAAAGCTCCTGCTTATATCATTGCCACAGCATGTACCTGTACAACCAGCATAGCTCCTGGTTATATATTTGCCACCGCCTCTACCTGTACAACCAGCATAGCTCCGGCCTCTATCATTGCCACCGCCTCTACATGTACAACCAGCATAGCTCCTGCTTGTATCATTGCCACCCCCTCTACCTGTGCAACCAGCATAGCTCCTGTTTGTTTCATTGCCACCGCTTCTACCTGTACAACCAGCATAGCTCCTGCCTCTATCATTGCCACCGCCTCTACCTGTACAACCAGCATAGCTCCTCCTTGTATCATTGCCACCACCTCTAACTGTACAACCAGCAAAGCTCCTGCTTTTATAATTGCCACCGCCTTTACCTGTACAACCAGCATAGCTCCTGCTTGTATCATTGCCACCGCCTCTTCCTGACAACCAGCATAGCTCCTGCCTCTATCATTGCCGCCGCCTCTACCTGTACAACCAGCATAGCTCCTGCCTGTATCATTGCCACCGCCTCTACCTGTACAACCAGCATAGCTCCTGCCTCTATCACTGCCACCGCCTCTAACTGTACAACCAGCATAGCTCCTGCCTATATCATTGCCACCGCCTCTACATGTACAACCAGCGTAGCTCCTGCCTCTGTCATTGCCACCGCCTCTACCTGTACAACCAGCATAGCTCCTGCCTCTATCATTGACACCGCCTCTACCTGTACAATCAGCATAGATCCTGCTTGTAAAATTGCCACCGCCTCTACCTGTACAACCAGCATAGCTCCTCCTTGTATCATTGCCACCGCCTCTACCTGTACAACTAGCATAGCTCCTGTTTGTATCATTGCCACCGCCTCTACCTGTACAACCATCATATCTCCTGCCTCTATCATTGCCAATGCCTCTATCTGTACAACCAGCATAGCTCCTGCTTGTATCATTGCCACCGCCTCTACCTGTACAATCAGCATAGCCCTGCCTCTATCATTGCCACCGCCTCTACCTGTACAACCAGCATAGCTCTTGCTTGTATCATTGCCACCACCTCTACCTGTACAACTAGCATAGCTCCTGCTTTTATCATTGCCACCGCCTCTACCTGTGCAACCAGCATAGCTCCTGCTTCTATCATTACACCTTAAACGATGGTTTAAGGTGTAATTGACTGTACCACCCTATTCGTAATGTCCCCATGAGAGATGCAACATTTAAAACACCGATATAGAATTACAGTTCAGAAATGGTGGCCAACAAAGCTTATAAGAGGACATAATAAGTCATTGACTCTACCAATCTTTTCGTCATCAGGGGTGATGCTTATATTATGATTTTGATGTATATATCTTAAACGGGTTGGAAGTGGTGTCAAAGTATGCATATATGAAGGTTTAAGGTATTCTTGGTGTTATCTCCACGATGTTATGCTTAAGCTGGTAAAATGGGAGTTTGATGGTGGTAATCCAAGATGGCGGACGTATAACACAATCANCACGATGTTATGCTTAAGCTGGTAAAATGGGAGTTTGATGGTGGTAATCCAAGATGGCGGACGTATAACACAATCTTTTTGGCAAATTAAACCTCAGTTGCGATTGAGTAGTGGTCGGGGTAGGATGTGTACTTATTGTGTAATTACTGTCTAGTTACATGTACTAAGTCGAAGTACATGTACTTTCTCTCCATACTTCAATTAGTCTCAGTACTCGTAATTGTTCATTACGCAATTATCCACATCGCGATTGCTCATTACGCACTAAATTCCTTTAATTACGACTAATTACAAATACTTCTAATAACGGTTACCCTCTATGGGTCTGGAACCAGGAGCACGANAATTCCTTTAATTACGACTAATTACAAATACTTCTAATAACGGTTACCCTCTATGGGTCTGGAACCAGGAGCACGACACCTCCCCTCATCAGTCTCGTTATTTGTGTTTCGGCAGACAATGGGTAAACAGGTGTTCTTAGTGTGTAATCACTCTGTCGGTGCATGTACTTAGTCTTTCCCTTAACTTGTTTATTACCTGATTACACATTACGCAATAACTGCTAATTACACTTGCCCCTAATTATATCTAATAACCCTCGAATGGTCTCGAACCAAGGACTGTCAAACTCCTCAACAATCCAGCATCNTTGCCCCTAATTATATCTAATAACCCTCGAATGGTCTCGAACCAAGGACTGTCAAACTCCTCAACAATCCAGCATCTCAGAAAGAGGTACAGCCAACCACAACACACCTCCAGGAGGGAGGGGAAGCAATGTTTCCCAGGTTAAAGGTGCCGCAGGCAAATAGAGTTCCTCTCTCCAGAGCCCATTTACAGGTCAATAAAATTGCACTATGGCTACTGATGCTGCTTAGCATCGGCAAACACCGCCGATCTCACTAGTGCTGTGTTTGGCGTTCATGACGATTTGCAAAAGGTGAGAAATTAACGTTTTGTCTAGGGAGTGNAGGTTAAAGGTGCCGCCGGCAAATAGAGTTCCTCTCTCCAGAGCCCATTTACAGGTCAATAAAATTGCACTATGGGTACTCATGCTGCTTAGCATCGGCAAACACCGCCGATCTTACTACTGCTGTGTTTGGCGTTCATGACGATTTGCAAAAGGTGAGAAATTAACGTTTTGTCTAGGGAGTAGGGAAATTTTTTAAGTGACCTCTAAATTTTTCGAGATTAACGTTATTGAGAAAAGGGAATGATATCTGGTGATTAAAATACTAAATGGTGTTTATCTGTTATTAACAAGCCATAGTATGCCTGGTGTGAATGACGTACACTAAGCCGACACGAAATCTTGTGCTACACCGAAAACCTGGGTTTCACAGTTACTATATCTTAGTCATCTGTGTACTCGACTGTTTTGAAACTAGTAATGTCTATATGAAGTATGCGTCAAGCTTCGTTAGTAAATTTGCACANTCTGTGTACTCGACTGTTTTGAAACTAGTAATGTCTATATGAAGTATGCGTCAAGCTTCGTTAGTAAATTTGCACTTGGGAAAGAATCGTCTCGTCATATATCGTAAATTATTACTCTTCAGGAGAGAAATAATTTTCCCCGGCAGGGAAATAGTGTGGATAGAGAGGAAATAATAAATTGGGCGGCTCTTAAAAGCGAAGTCTTGTGAGCTGATGAGGTTGAAGCGAGGTGAGTAACGAGCAGCGTCGGAACACAAGTGCCGGGGAAACGGGAGGTACCCGAGAAAACCCGTCGACCAGCTTCATCTTTCGGCATGACTCCCACGTGCGAAAATCCAGTAGCGACTCCGCCGGGAAGTGAACCAGGTTTGCTTGGGCGGAAGGCGAGCAGTCTGACCACTACACCATTGCGCCCGCAGCGGANGGGAAGTGAACCAGGTTTGCTTGGGCGGAAGGCGAGCAGTCTGACCACTACACCATTGCGCCCGCAGCGGAAATAGTCTTTGAGTCTTTGTTATTTGAGTAAGACAAAACATTTTCCGAGAGAAGCAGTTCCATGGCATCCACCCCAATTTGTTCGTACACTGGGTATGCCGTGACAACAGAGATCCGAGGGAAGGCTATGGGAGTGCCGACATCTCGCCTTTGGGCGNTATGCCGTGACAACAGAGATCCGAGGGAAGGCTATGGGAGTGCCGACATCTCGCCTTTGGGCGACCTCGCCCCTAAGCTATAGTCCATCCACGGTTATTTCCAACTGTTCGCTTCGGGACGAATTCAAGATGGACGTTCTATAAGGAGAGGCAGAGTACGTAAAAAAAAGTTTAACAAATTATAGATAATTACACCAGAAGGACAGCGCACCGCATGCGTGCGCACACAGTGTCATCACATTTTGCATGGGAACTATTTCTTACTACGGTATTGCAGCACACATATTTTATCGCTGTTCTTATTGACACTATTTTGGAGCGAAACATTATTATTTGCAAA
This sequence comes from Clitarchus hookeri, assembly GCA_002778355.1. Classification (NCBI taxonomy): domain Eukaryota; kingdom Metazoa; phylum Arthropoda; class Insecta; order Phasmatodea; family Phasmatidae; genus Clitarchus; species Clitarchus hookeri. The sequence continues at coordinate 29,991 of NQII01009982.1, forward strand.
TAAAATATAAGTAAAAAATCAATTAAATAAAAAAATTCAAGTACTTTTTGTTGACAGAGGTATGAAACACAAATATGATACATGATATTTAAGAAACTTGGTATATCAGATAACGCGGTTTCTGAATCTAACTTTTGAAAAAACACCATATGTATGAACTGTTTAATTGTTTTCTAAATATCCTATGTATAACAAGCGTTTTATTATTGTGTTAACATAAATTTNTATGTATGAACTGTTTAATTGTTTTCTAAATATCCTATGTATAACAAGCGTTTTATTATTGTGTTAACATAAATTTCCTTTTTTTTGGTCAAGTATAAAATTTACTTATATTTTATTTATAAATTACAATATTTCTTTGGAAACTAATATGATTAAAGACAGGGACAAAATAGATGTGTTGGTAACAGTTTTTAAGCATAATGTTATTACACTCTACGTGCGTACGAATGCGGTGCGTCGGTCTTCCGGTGTAATTTTCTAACCTTAGTTTGCAAGAGGTNTATTACACTCTACGTGCGTACGAATGCGGTGCGTCGGTCTTCCGGTGTAATTTTCTAACCTTAGTTTGCAAGAGGTGGAGGAATATACTGTAAGTAGAACATTAGCGGGGCTTCATAAAAGTTGGAAATAGTCGTTTTTGGAACATACTCATACATGGGGTGATATTTAAAAAGTTCGATTCCCAAGGTGCGAAGATACTGCACATAGACTGTAGCATGGCGGCGGTTGTTTAGGCCGCGCACGTCGAGATGGGGATACGCAATAGTGCCGCGGAGCCATTGAGGCGAGATTCCCTCGGCGACACAGGGATATCCGCAGCCCCCCTAATCATCTAGACATAAGCACAACACCGATTCCCACCCACCTGACGAAGCCGCCCCCTGGAGGCGGAACCCTCGACTACCGGCCGACATGCCTCATTTGCATGTTGCTGCGATGCCGTGGGCAGACCTGAACTCGAAGGCCCGCCTGAAAGAGCCGTCTCCGCGGAAGTACAATCAGGCCGGCGGGCAGCAAAATGTTGGCACGCTATTGCCCAAGCTTGCAGGTGGAAACCAACAAAGATCCTCTCAGCTGAACAGGGAACCAGGCAAGACCGCGCTAGGCACAGACACGTTATAGGCCTACCTAGAGCTTGCATCCAAGTTCGAGGCAGAGAAACTCAGGAGCAACAAGAGCGGCACTGCTACAAGCATCAAGTGCCCCATCGCCTCTAGGCGCAAGGCTCTGAACTGGCGTGCAGTATTCTCGTCGCACTGCTTGTACCTATAGGACTTTCGGCTGTGACCGTATAATTTTATTGATGGAAATTCTGCAGGAAGGTTTAATGCAGGGCCCCTGAATAATCTTTTTAATNATTTTATTGATGGAAATTCTGCAGGAAGGTTTAATGCAGGGCCCCTGAATAATCTTTTTAATGTATATAACGCGTGTATTCAGAGATAAAAAGCTTTAAAAACTTGTTTTAGCTTTTCTGAAGCGCTATGAAATGGTGTTTCTAATGTGCGTGATGTCTTGAGAGCACTCGATAGCCATTGTCTGAAGTGTGTGATCTCGTAGATGAGCACATTGGACGCAAGTTTAGTTTCGTAGTAAAGCGTGTATTACAAGCACCCTGCAGCGCAGTACAAGCGCCTAGTAGGCGGCAGTCTTAATGCCGCCTGGTTGAAGGTATTTTGCACGTCAGAAATCCTTAAACTAAATTGCGATTTTAGAATGTTTGCTAATCGATGTTATCTTGTAGTTTATTTTTAAATATAGTTCAATTATATGTATGTGAATAGATGACAAAGATGTGTGTGGTTTTGTGTAAACGTGTATGTGTATGCATATGCATGTACGTATACACATAAAAAGGTACATCAACGGGAAATCGTGTAAGTTCACTGTTCAGCTTCTTTCATTTTATATATGTTGCTATTTTATATTTTANGGTACATCAACGGGAAATCGTGTAAGTTCACTGTTCAGCTTCTTTCATTTTATATATGTTGCTATTTTATATTTTATACAAGCTACTTTCTAATATTATAATAAACCTCAAGTTTTGTTTAATATTTTAATTTATGTTTTTTTATTTTAAGTATAAGTTATGTTTTATTATGTTAAGTGACGTGAAAGAGAAGGTGATAATACCTAAACTTCGCCACAAAAATAAAGTAAATTGTTATTTTTATTACAGGAATGTAAGTGCTTNGGTACATCAACGGGAAATCGTGTAAGTTCACTGTTCAGCTTCTTTCATTTTATATATGTTGCTATTTTATATTTTGTATAAGCTACTTTCTAATATTATAATAAACCTCAAGTTTTGTTTCATTTTTTAATCTATGTTTTTTTATTTTAAGTATATGTTATGTTTTATTATGTTAAGTGACGTGAATGAGAAGGTGATAATACCTAAACTTCGCCACAAAAATAAAGTAAATTGTTATTTTTATTACAGGAATGTAAGTGCTTNGAGAAGGTGATAATACCTAAACTTCGCCACAAAAATAAAGTAAATTGTTATTTTTATTACAGGAATGTAAGTGCTTAGTGTAACCTAATCATGCGCGCCACACTTCATCGTAGCATATAAAACAAATTACTTAATTGACGCGCCGTATTCCCGTCTACAACCACAAGAAAAAATATATATGCCGTATTACTAAAGGTAAAAGTGTGGTGCACTTACCTACACCTTTTTGAAGATCCTGCATTGGGGTGTTCATACTTAAAAATGACCGCAAAAATTTCCGATGTAGACTTTTTCAGTTGCGCAAAAAAGAAATTAGCTTTGCAGGTAAATGGAGAATATGAAACTAGTACGTCTCTTANGTAGACTTTTTCAGTTGCGCAAAAAAGAAATTAGCTTTGCAGGTAAATGGAGAATATGAAACTAGTACGTCTCTTAACTGATATTCCTAAGCAGGCGTCACTCAAGCACGTGGCGCAGTTTTGTAATACGACTTTGGCTGTCGACGTTTAGCACGCAGTTTGGCGACTGGGCAGGCGAGCGCCTTAATCAGGGTCTTTTCTCTACGAGAGGCCTTCACGCCTCTAATGGCCCACGCACGCTAGTTTACTGCCATTTGTAGCGACGGTTACCACTCCTCCTTCCTTGAGGCAATCGCTATATTTTACTTCAAAGCAAACACTTTGCGACAATAGTTGGCGAAACTTAGATTGTAAAATATCTCTCTTTTGAATGTAATCGGCGCAAGTTTCTGTCCTCAGCATTTCCCACAAGCCATTTCTGACGACACTGAAATTTACACCACGTGCGCAAAAGAAAAAATAAGTATTAAAAACACACATTACAAACATTGAGCAAAATACTGAAACGTGTTCATCTAGCACGAAATTGTGAACTGTGATATTTAATATTTAGTATATTCTCTTACTTGTGTTGCTCTTGTGTACTGACAATCACAGCTTGTTAATACCAACATTCCTAGTATATTCATAAAATTTCACATATCAATCAGGAGTTTAAAAAATATACGTGGTGTTTTGAGACGATAAANAACATTGAGCAAAATACTGAAACGTGTTCATCTAGCACGAAATTGTGAACTGTGATATTTAATATTTAGTATATTATCTTACTTGTGTTGCTCTTGTGTACTGACAATCACAGCTTGTTAATACCAACATTCCTAGTATATTCATAAAATTTCACATATCAATCAGGAGTTTAAAAAATATACGTGGTGTTTTGAGACGATAAAACGTTTGGAAACGCTAATTTCTTTAAAATAATGCAACCTAATGAACAGAATATTCTCTCTTCAAAGTCAACAAAGTATTATTTATAAGATATGATACTTGCATATTTGATAAAGTTCACTGTAAATTTAAACTCATAATACAAAAAAGAAAAAGGTTTAATTAATTTCATTGTAAGTATAATTCGTACGTTATATATATTAAAAACAAGTGTAGGCTTGTGTGGATATAAGTTTTAGATATTTAAAAATGTTCATCATTTATGTGCACGGCGAGAAAGTAATTTAAAAGAACTAATTTCTTAGAACGATGGAAAATTTTTATTTGTCAAAAATAATTTAAATCAAAATGGATTAGAACTCACTGTGACACTCAGGTGTCACCTGATATGAACTGTTATGTTGTTACTGTTTATACGGTTACATATAAGTTGTGTACATATAATATAAATAAAATGTTTATTGTATGATATTACTGTGCATTTTATCTGTATTGTAATNTGTACATATAATATAAATAAAATGTTTATTGTATGATATTACTGTGCATTTTATCTGTATTGTAATGAGGCTAAATTTATGTGGCGGGCACATTGACTGAGCTGGATTGGGGTGGCAGTTTATGTGCGGAAACAGAAAAAACTATAGTAAGTCCGCGGTCAAGAATAAGAACTATTACCCATAAAAAACTTGTAGCACTGAAGTTGTTTGCAATCGGGGTACGTTGCCACAGTAAGAGTAACCCATTCTAGGAGTGTTGCATGACGGCNTAGCACTGAAGTTGTTTGCAATCGGGGTACGTTGCCACAGTAAGAGTAACCCATTCTAGGAGTGTTGCATGACGGAAAATGCCAACGAAATAGGTGTTGAATATAAATCTTGAAGACAGGCACAAAAAAAATTAAGTNGTGTTGCATGACGGCAAATGCCAACGAAATAGGTGTTGAATATAAATCTTGAAGACAGGCACAAAAAAAATTAAGTACGACTGGAGAATACAAAAGTAAAGCGGCAAACGAGGTGGTTCTGTGGAGTTCATCTAAACTCGCTTCATGGTGTCCTAGGAGAGCCGGGAAAAGGGAACAGTGTTAAATATTTAATGTTTGCAGTGGAATGTCGTACTCGGTGTCAGGTGGGGGAGTTTGTTGGGTGTTTTTTGACCTATAGACACCAAATCCATTGAATTTCACAGCAAAAAGTAATTTTCGGATGTCGGAAATTATCGGAGACTCAGGACTCTTCACACTAGTTATACATGCCTTTTTTGTGTATTGCAAATAAGTGCTGGTGTGCTACTATGCAGTTGTTGTAACGTCTGAGAGAGAGAGAGAGAGAGAAAGTAAAGTGTACCAGATTAGCGAACTGTTGCTTGAGAGGGGAGCTTAAAGTTGCGATGTTAATTTTTTGTTATTAAGTATTTATTGANTTGTTGTAACGTCTGAGAGAGAGAGAGAGAGAGAAAGTAAAGTGTGCCAGATTAGCGAACTGTTGCTTGAGAGGGCAGCTTAAAGTTGCGATGTTAATTTTTTGTTATTAAGTATTTATTGAATATAATAACTGTGGCGGTGAAGATTTATTNAGCTTAAAGTTGCGATGTTAATTTTTTGTTATTAAGTATTTATTGAATATAATAACTGTGGCGGTGAAGATTTATTGACGTTAAATGTGGTTGTGTGTATGGAAAAGCTAAAATAACAACTAGAAATACTGTATATGCGTTATGGTAACAATATGTGTAAATCATCCATCATTACTCTTATTTAACAAATAAAAGGAAATATAGCAAAAACTCATTTAAACTACCCTCCACTTTCTGAACTCAGAGAAAGGCACATCAGATTGTCTAACGCGTAATTTCGTGCAGTCAGTACCCCTAAGAAACTCATATTCTTGTAGAATAATTAAACATTCATCGACTGTGATAAAGTCATCAAGGCCATATTTCAAAAGAAGAACCCAACATTGTAAGGCCCGAGTTTGCTCTGNGATAAAGTCATCAAGGCCATATTTCAAAAGAAGAACCCAACATTGTAAGGCCCGAGTTTGCTCTGCATAGTCTAATTTGCTCATCAACTCTACCATTACTCTTGAAAGGCTTAAAAAGTTAGTTTTATCTGCAGAAGCAGTTTCAGTGGCCAAACGAAAATCTGCGATAACAAGATGTCCGTCATCTCCAACAAGAATATTTCCAATATATATATCGTTGTGCGAGATCACTCCCAGACGTAACTCTTGAATAGCAACAATTAATTNATTTCCAATATATATATCGTTGTGCGAGATCACTCCCAGACGTAACTCTTGAATAGCAACAATTAATTTAGCCATTACTTTCTTCACCATACTCACATTCATGAGGAATTTCTGATCATAAATTTTTTCACATACTGTACCNTACTTTCTTCACCATACTCACATTCATGAGGAATTTCTGATCATAAATTTTTTCACATACTGTACCAAATCTGCAATATACTAAAATAAAATACATTTTTCCAAAACTGACAAACACATAGATAAGCTGGTCCTGAAACCGCATTCCCGACACTCTAAGGAGCGCTTGCAACTCCACCTCAGTTCCTTCGCTATGCGCTTGTTCTTTCATAGCAAACAGCCAGTTGCAATCAAAACCGTCGAGCTTTCTCACCAAAGACACTTCCCCATACGATCGAGCTCCACGTTTGTGAGTATTTCCAAACTATCCATGATAATAGCATCAGACTTGATACAAATTTAAAGTATGCGATATTAAGAACAAAAAGTAAACTTACTATTGAACAGTTTCAACTTAATTCGATATTAGGTACATTTACGACCAGTTTATCATAGTGGACATAGTATATTCAACAATAAATTATTTGTCTATAATATTTTAACAGACCCAGATATTTGCCTGACGTAAACAAACATGTACTTAACGCAAGAATTTGACTAACACGAAACCAAAATCTATTCTGTTTTACAAAATATGAAAAACTGAGTCACTTTCAATCACCACTCTACTCGCAACTGGAGAGATTTTCGGAAATAATTTCTATAAATTGAGATAATCTCTTCATGGCTGTCTCTATACACACATTAATAGTAATATTTTCACCCTTAAACAATTTTTTTTATACAAGTTCTGCCCGCCTCTGTAATAACTGTTATTATTCAAACAATATAACTTCTATATTCGTTTATAAAATGCTGTTGTTATAGAGGTTATGTTCCAGATTATCCTAATTGAAGAACGCAAATGCGTAGATTTATAAAAACCAATTTCAGTAATTAAAAAAAACAACAAATGTAAATTCTACTACAAGTCGACTACCACGGCGGTAAAATAATTTTCATTTAATTTTTCCATATTCTACAGGCTCCCATGGTTAAGAGGGATAGATATCTCATAATTAACGAAAGGAAAATTCTGCNTTTTCCATATTCTACAGGCTCCCATGGTTAAGAGGGATAGATATCTCATAATTAACGAAAGGAAAATTCTGCAGGTTATTTATTTACTTTTGTAATCATCCCTCTTACAAATCATTAAAATGCTTGACAAACCACACGCTTTTATCGACGTTGTGTCTCACACGTAGACAATTTATTATAGATAATATGATATATATTTAAAAAATTATAATTTTTATATAATTTTTATGTAAGTGACAGTTACAGGTGACGTTAAGATAGGGAATTACATGCAAAATTAAGATATTTTATAAAAATAATAACAGATACATTATTTATCCAGCCGGCCAGTCTGACGAGTCCGGCGGGCAGCTAGTTGATTTCCAATGTTCTACGGTAATACTATTAATGAAATAAATGTAAAGTTGCGTATTTATATTGTCTTAGAGGCCACGGTGATGTAATGGCTAGACTCCTTGATACATACCTAGGTAAACTGGGTTTGATTCCCGGAGGGGACTCTCCCGAATGTTCGCATTTGGAAATCGTGCCGCAGGTGGGCGTGTTTCCTAGGGGATCTCTCATTCCATCCACCCTTTCATTACGGGCTATTCCATACTCACTTCGCTTCACCTTCATCGTCTCTCATGGCCTCGACTTCACTCCACTACATTATCTTTGTACGTANTTCCATACTCACTTCGCTTCACCTTCATCGTCTCTCATGGCCTCGACTTCACTCCACTACATTATCTTTGTACGTATATCAGTTTAATTGCCTTAGAGTTTGCACAAAATATCATGGGCAGTATCATTGAATCTAAGCTGTGTATTTCCAGTAAATAGGATCGAATCATGGTGACGAATTTATAAGGAAAGCATGTTTCAAATAAGTGTGTTGTAATAAGTTCGGTAGTGGTTTTATGGAAGTTTCACTAATGGCCATTTTCCANAAGCATGTTTCAAATAAGTGTGTTGTAATAAGTTCGGTAGTGGTTTTATGGAAGTTTCACTAATGGCCATTTTCCACTACACCGATAGTAATAATAAGGAAAATAAATACTATTGATATGAACATTGCCTAACAACTGGTTATAACATTAATAAAATTGATTCTATTTTTGCTCNGAAAATAAATACTATTGATATGAACATTGCCTAACAACTGGTTATAACATTAATAAAATTGATTCTATTTTTGCTCGTTTGTTTTCGGGAATCAGTGAAGGGGCACCATAGTTTTAGTCATTTGAAAGTTTAATTGTGACTTAGACTTCACAAAAACACAGAAAAGATTTTTAAACGAGATGTTTCCAAATAAATGATTATAAAAACCACAGTGGCTTATATGAGTACTATTGGAGCAATTGGTATATGCATTTTCCAGGAGTGGGAAAGCAAGTTTTCGCAGGCTCTTCTTGTAGTATTTACCAGCATGTGCAGATTTCTACGCACCTGATAACACCGTTCAGTACCGCACAACTGCTAACATGGATCGCAGTAGTGTGACTCGGCTTGTCGTAGTGAATGGATAGGCTTCTTGGATTTGACGGATGTGGTAATGGTGCAGGAAGGCGGAATTAGGAACTAGAAGAGGACTGTGCACACTCAGGTTAAAATAAGCTGTGCTGAAGCGTATTGGCAACAACCCGGGGACTATAACGGAGGTCATTGCACACAAGATGGTTTTTGATCACAAGGCTGTGTTAAACGTTTTAAATTCTTCAGCGGGAACAAGCACTACAGCCAACGGACTTTGCCAAACGTGTTGAGTTTTGCAAATGGATTATTCAGCGGTGTGCTGAAGATGACAAGTTCCAACCATGGTACCTCTTCGTAGAGGAAGGTTTCAACAGACGGAACAGGCACGCATGGTCCTACGAAAACAAAAAGGAAAAACCACGGACCACGCACAGCGATCCAATCAATAAAGCGTCTCTCTTAATGTGTGGGCTGGAGTTGTTTGTGACAGAGTCATTGGCCCGCATTTCTTCCCACCTCATCAAAGTGATGTTTCNTTAATGTGTGGGCTGGAGTTGTTTGTGACAGAGTCATTGGCCCGCATTTCTTCCCACCTCATCAAAGTGATGTTTCTTATTTCCGGTTCCTGTAGGTACTGTTACCGTAATTGTAGGAGGTTGTTCTTTTCGATGCTCGTGAGGCGATGTGTTGTTATCTATATAGGGCCACGCCTCATTTCTCCATTGCTGTTCGCCTGATCCTCGACGGGCACTTACCGACCCGCTGGATAAGTAGAGAAGGCCCTGTGATTTGGCCACCATNGCTGTTCGCCTGATCCTCGACGGGCACTTACCGACCCGCTGGATAAGTAGAGAAGGCCCTGTGATTTGGCCACCATGCTCACCTGCCATCACATTACCTTATTTATGATCGTGGGGTCACATCAAGTTGATGATATATGCCACACTTTTTAGCACGGCAAATGAGTTCATTACGCGGATACGGAAACAGATGGGGCAAATATGCTACTTTTCTGCTCATCTACACCACTCTGGTGTTTATCATTTATTTCCAGTACACTCAGTTTGTGTATAATTTCCTTGTTCTGTATAGTTTTTTAGAATCATTATTTGGGTATTAATCGTGTAGCATTCAGGAAAAGCGGCAGTTTCTCAACAGTCTTCAAGTGACTACAAACGTTCTTATAGGAAGAATGCGACGTGAAGCAAAGCTTGAATGTACTATTAATCACTGTATAACATGTGAAATTTAGACCCTCTTATAACTACTGTTTATCATTCTTACGATAGGGCAATTATGTTTAATAGTCACACTATACTAATATGCAGCATTTTATACTATAAATTTTTTAATAATTTTTCCTTTTCACACACTTACACACACACACCAATAAATAAATAAAAATATATATGTAAACAATGGACTACGTTTACAGCTCAAGAAAAAAAGGCCAAACGTTTAGTGCGAGAGCTAATTAGATAATATTTAAATAAGTGCATTTGAAATAATTTAATTTGGTGACTCTGCATGCTAAGAAAGACTTGCCATGCTAGCAACATCCTAGAAATGTTACTAAGTTAATATAACATAGAATTTAATTCTATAGTGTGTGTAACACCGGAAGGAACGTAATCCAGAAGTTAGAGATAACAATCTGTCTTTAAGTATCACGATAAAAAATACAATTTGCGGTTTCTAGCAAATGTGGCGTGAAGATTTGAACTGCAATTTACACCAACACACATTGGAAATGCTAAAATATTATTTAGAAATACTGTATATGGTTTATGGTGAGAATATGTGTAAAACATCTAACATTTCTCTAATTTAACAAATAAAAGGAAATATAGCTAAAACTAATTTAAACTACCCTCCACTCTGTGAACATAGAGAAAGGCCCATCAGATTCTCTTACGCGTACTTTCGTCCAGTCACATTGCGATTCTTTGAGTACAAGAACATCTTATTAATTTTTATCATTGACTGGGATAAAGTCATCAAGGCCATATTTCAAAAGAAGAACCCAACATTGTAAGGCCCGAGTTTGCTCTACATAGTCTAATTTGCTCATCAACTCTACCATTACTCTTGAAAGGCTTAAAAAGTTAGTTTTATCTGCAGAAGCAGTTTCAGTGGCCAAACGAAAATCTGCGATAACAAGATGTCCGTCATCTCCAACAAGAATATTTCCAATATATATATCGTTGTGCGAGATCACTCCCAGACGTAACTCTTGAATAGCAACAATTAATTTAGCCATTACTTTCTTCACCATACTCACATTCATGAGGAATTTCTGATCATAAATTTTTTCACATACTGTACTAAATCTGCAATATACTAAAATAAAATAAATTTTTCCAAAACTGACAAACACATAGATAAGCTGGTCCTGAAACCGCATTCCCGACACTCTAAGGAGCGCTTGCAACTCCACCTCAGTTCCTTCGCTATGCGCTTGTTCTTTCATAGCAAACAGCCAGTTGCAATCAAAACCGTCGAGCTTTCTCACCAAAGACACTTCCCCATACGATCGAGCTCCACGTTTGTGAGTATTTCCAAACTATCCATGATAATAGCATCAGACTTGATACAAATTTAAAGTATGCGATATTAATAACAAAAAGTAAACTTACTATTGAACAGTTTCAATTTAATTCGATATTAGGTACATTTACGACCAGTTTATCATAGTGGACATAGTATATTCAACAATAAATTATTTGTCTATAGTATTTTAACAGACCTAGATATTTGTCTGACGTAAACAAACATGTACTTAACGTAAGAATTTGACAAACACGAGACAAAAATCTATTCTGTTTTACAAAATATGAAAAACTGAGAGTCACTTTCAATCACCACTCTACTCGCAACTGGAGAGATTTTCGGAAATAATTTCCTTCAGGTCTCCCTCGGGTGTCTCGGAGAAGTGTGTCGTAGCCTCTTCCCGAAGTTCCCTGAAAAAAGTTTCCAGGTGTTAGTGTATTGCCAGCATCCACCGAAGTCTCACATTGATCAGTTAAACTGAAATTTAACGTGGAGCAGGATATTCCATACACGGGCGAAGTGCCTTCAATACCTGACCATGAAGTTCGGGTGAAATAATCCAGTCCTCGCTATGCATGTATTATATGTTCTCTGCTATATATTCACCTGAAACATCTGTTGGATGTACGTACTGGTAAGTATATATTTGCAGCAATGTCAGTGCTCGTTGTAACTGTATACTTGACAGGCCTGTTTGAAGTACTGGAAGGACGTGGTCAGAAGGAAACAGGTAGATAAGTAACTGACTGAGAAGGGCTCATATGAACACAACTGAGGTGGATTTTGCTACTCGCAGATAGCATCCGCGTGACTCCGCCTCAGATCGCAGGCAACACAAAGCAACCTGTCACTGAAATGCTGAAGACTGCCGTCCTGTCGCTGAAATCTTACACATTCCAGAAAGGAAACAGGGAAGTGACACAGGTATTACTTGGAGACTAACTTACATCCAGGACAGCTGTGGCTGAGCCCTCGTATAAATAATTGGCCCAATGATAATATAATAAAAATTATCGCCATTCTCGTAACACTCGAATATTGCATGGGGTAAATGAAAACGCTAATAAATTACACCGAAAAGCAAAGACATTTTTACTTATTAAATTCGTTTTATTTCTATACGTTTTTCCCTAAAAAATGTAAATAAACAATTAGTACTGCGTTTTTGATTATCACGGAAAACAAAAACAATTGCAAGCTGACTTGCGACCATTGTCTTCTTTTCATGAAGTCCGCCTACATATCTCTGGGAAAACTAGAGTAAATTTGTGGTAGTTATATAATATAAGTACATTATTGCATTACCAAAATGTTTGAACTGAAATTTTTTCATTCCATAATAAGCATCGTATACAACGCGAATTAATAAAAGGTTTCTGGTAAAAAATAATTTGACCAAAGCCAAGCAATAAGACTTATTACAAATATTATTAAGAAAAACACCCTCATCCCGCATAAGTAGTGCATTTGCTTAAGTTAGAAGAAGGAAAAACCCCACTTACTGAATCTTTTATATATACCACTCGAACCAGTAAAATAAAATATTTTAAATACCGCATTAAACAAATGATATTACCCAATCTTTAACTCCGAGAAAAAAATTTTTTTTTTAATTTTGTTGGTCTAGTTATACTCTACCAAGCGAACATTGTAATTATGAGGGAACTTCACCATGANTTTTTTTTTAATTTTGTTGGTCTAGTTATACTCTACCAAGCGAACATTGTAATTATGAGGGAACTTCACCATGAAACATTTTGTGTAGAGTAAATTAACATTTTTAGAATATAATACAGGAGAAATAATATCTTTTTTATATCTACGCTCACCCATAAAATATGCATTNAATTAACATTTTTAGAATATAATACAGGAGAAATAATATCTTTTTTATATCTACGCTCACCCATAAAATATGCATTGTTTGATATTGTAACAGCAAACGTTATAATTTAGTTTTTTATCGTAGACTTTGAATTACATTTTATATAATGAAATATAGTCACAATGTAATATATTATGTCTCTGATATTCTAAACTGGTACACATATAAGAGNCATTTTATATAATGAAATATAGTCACAATGTAATATATTATGTCTCTGATATTCTAAACTGGTACACATATAAGAGACATTTTAAAACGTAAAATTTTTAAAATTACTATTCAAGAGTTAATTGTTGTTATCGTCCCTCTTTTGCCGTTATGAAGACAAACTTTAAAGATTCTTATTAACTGATGAACTATATGTAACTGTGGCTTACATTTTTCTTGCAATGAAAACTGGCCGTCTGGGACTTTTCATCGAAATGTAATAGACAGTTTGGTAGAATATCGNTACATTTTTCTTGCAATGAAAACTGGCCGTCTGGGACTTTTCATCGAAATGTAATAGACAGTTTGGTAGAATATCGTGTACTTTATGTTTCCTAATATATCAATTTTACATTGCCAAACCAAAGGGCAAACTATGTGGTTTCGACACATATAGCGTACGAGTTAATTTANATATCAATTTTACATTGCCAAACCAAAGGGCAAACTATGTGGTTTCGACACATATAGCGTACGAGTTAATTTATTGATATTTCGCTAACTTATATATTCTAAGACAAGAAACACTCTGAATTAGTAAATTAAATACTAGCCGAAAGTAATTGNAACTTATATATTCTAAGACAAGAAACACTCTGAATTAGTAAATTAAATACTAGCCGAAAGTAATTGAACGGTATCTCATTCACAATTACTACCATACACCAAATTTATTTGGTCTAGAAAGCCGATATTTTAAAAATAAGAGATTGATTTACAAATCAAGAAATTTTTAATGACAGTTTTATAAAATGTTTATAAATTAGGTGGTTAACATTTTATCATATACTATATAGTGTCATAGTAGTTTTATATCTTTGTTGTTGGGGTCTATTCTCAAATTGGCATCCCAATGAAAGAAAAAAAGTATCAAATTATGTAAATGTGGTTTGCTCAATGAGTAATTAAAACACAACGCATTTGAATGTGCTCTTAGGTACAAAGTCAGACAATAATTTGGAATGGCACCGTTGTAAGAAGAAATGTTTTTGCTGGAACAGAAATATGATTATAGTTGTTGGAGTTTAAAAATACCGATTATTATTTAATCTCACTTGGCTTTGAAATAATGTTATAAAAATATAAATAAATGAAATTTGCTTTTTCTTATGTGCTGCATTTGGTTTCAGCCTGTTTTTCGTCTCTTGCGATGAAAAAAAATAATATTTGAAACTCCTTCATCTTAGAAAAGTTTTACAAAAATTTCTTCGAATATATACTTTTATTTAAGCATAGTCATAAGCACTTCTAAGAGACAAAGATTATTTGAAATTTATTTAACAGGCTTGTAGAAGAGAATGTATGAATACGTATTGTTCGTCAACATAGTCTTAATGCTAAATTTAACGAGCAGCAAATTACTACCTAGTTGTTCAGATTTGAAACATAAGACCACATACTCTATATCACGAAATGACAGCTAATGGACCACTGAATAAGCATCCCAGTTATTGAGGAACTTATTAGCAGAATACAGGTTTATTGAAATATTTGCAGCATACTACATAAATATGGTTTAGACGCTGTTGATACATTGGAAATGTTATAATTTAATGAGGCATAACATTTCCGTANATACTACATAAATATGGTTTAGACGCTGTTGATACATTGGAAATGTTATAATTTAATGAGGCATAACATTTCCGTAAATGTATTCCTGAATAATATTAGGCCTACGTGTTACATGCTCTATAGTACGTAATTTTTTGGTTGCTGCTATGATTTGGTGGTAAGCGACTTCTCTTAACGCGTATTTCATTCGTGGCAGATTAGTTATTTATGAAATTTTTGTTAGACGTTTTCTACTTTGGAGTAATCTATCAAAGATGTTTTTTATAGGGCTTTCATCATTTTTTTAATTATGCTGCCCAATGTCGTTTATTGGTAAAATTTTTCATCTGAAAAAAAATTTTTATTATGGTAAATTTTAATTATAGCTGGTGGGCATTTTTTTGACGTACTCTGTGACGATTCTGTGATGTTAATATACTGTTTTGTAACAAATCTGTCTCGTTAATTACTTGTATGCTTAATTTTGCAAACACCACAAATGAGCAGCCACCGTAGGAGAAAAACTACATAAATCTGTTGTCCATACGAAGAAACACATGTATTTAATGAACGAATACAATATCTACTGTAAAGGACATACCGAGAGAGACTCGCGAAGATTAACGTGATCTTATAAGCATTATATTACTTGAAGACCAAGAAAAAAAAAGTGAAATAATAGGAATAATGTTGTCTTTGTGGTAGGCGCGTGCCTAAAATTTTGTACCCTTTAGCTCAATCACACGATTCGGTGAGCCGAGAATATTCAGATTTACATTAATCAT
>NQII01009983.1:17546-43552 GCA_002778355.1 Clitarchus hookeri
GTCGTGACCGCGGGGCCGTCAGGTGCCGCTAGCCGAACGCAGCTGTAGAGAGGTCAGGTAGAGAGGGTTCGCGGTTCACTGAACGCTTCTCAAACATACAAAAAAAATTCCAGGCTTCTAACTGTATAGTATAACTTAAACTGACCAGTGCGAAGCCTGGCCAGGCCAGTGCGAAGCCTGGCCAGGCCCCCAAACAGAGCGCAGAGGTTCTGTCTTACGGTCGCCATTTAAAAATGGTTCAATATTTTTTAGTGGTGTCTGCTTGCGAATAGCATTTATAAAGTTTTCCACTTCCGAAAGATAGTTACCATTTTTTATTTCCGATTGCAATTTTTTTTAAGAGTAAAAGGGCTAAAACTGGTATTTTACAATCATTTTTGGTTTATAACATATACGGCACAGGTTATTTAGCATACCAACTTTCAGCTTTGAATAAAGATGCTTGCAGTACAGCTTTGACAATTTTGACACGAGGAAATGAAGGGTCACCGCTGAGAATCTCAAGAGGCGAGTCTACGAGAAAACGAGTGGAAGACTCTTCAGTACCTTGCGCATGTAGGAGCCATGCATATTCAACAATACTGTCAATGCGGCACTCTAATATCGTCCTGTCCTGTCCATTTACATCAATATTCAGCAATACCCCCGTCGTTCCGCGTACAATATTACACGCTCAATATTATCGATAATACTTGGCTTCAATAACTAGATAATCTCACCACCAGGTGCAAAGGAACAGTTCTTTTTAATTATAGATTTCCGAATAAAGGAAGCTTGCGTGGCTATAGTTCTGCAGTTGCAAGCGAAGCTTCGCGTTAGTCGCAAGTGTTGTATGAAGAACTGGTTTGAAAAAAAAACTCAATACTCTCATATTAAACTGCTGAAATATTTAGTCGAATTGAAGGAAAATAATCAGTATTATTTTCGCATGGATGAAGAAACTTAAAATGAACCTACGGAAGGCTGAACCATACTTAAAACCAGAAAAAAATATAGCTATGCAATGTTCCTTATCTGGCACTGAACGTTTGACACTAGCTTTAAGATATCTGGCGATTGGCCGAAACTTCTATCAAATTATCTGCAATATAGTCAGTTTCTAACTGCAATTAGTACTGCAACTGTGAAGACATGTGCGGTGCTGTTGCATGCTCTTCATGACGTCCTTTAAAAGCCATTATTTGTTACTTTTAATATTGTAAAGTATTTACTTAAAAAAAAAAGTATATTACTTTCAGTAGTCCATTCTTATTAGAACTGATGAGTAAATTCACACAAAGAGTGTTACGCTGTTCGTTTAATATAAAATGACTTATGAAACAAAGTCACTCGTCGCCATTGGCACTGATAAGCAGTGTTGCCAAAGATTGTTGCCCCTTTAGCCCTTGACAGTTTGAGAAGTGCTGTCATTTTGGTAGGTAATAAATTGAGTAACTCTTACGATGAACGTTTCACATTGGTTCATCTGATGATTGCCTGGAAGAAGTAGTGAAGTGACTTTGGAGTCACTTGATTTTCATGGAATCACGATGTAAAGTTCTCTCACCATCCCTCAAAAAATTTAGTTTATGGCTTTCTCAGCATACGACTTTTGCCTTGCTTCAAATGTTAACAGTTTTTCACCCCAAGCCATTGCGATGGCAGTGTACGTGGTTGAGCTTCACAGGATTTCTCCAAGTATTTGCACGCTATTGCCAAACGCTTGTTTTGTTTAGCAACTGGTAAAATCATTCGAAGTTTCACTTGGGATAATGATTCAAATACGTTTTAGAGTTTCTAGATGCGCTCCTGTTCCTTGCGTCCATTATCACGCATACACTATAAAAAATACCAAACAATAATATTATTAAAATGTAATACAATAGTATTTACACCGCTCGAAAATGTTGAGAAAGTCTCCAGGGTATGGGACGCAGTGGTATGTTAATAGAATCCGGTTCCGATATATTTAGCTAAGGTAATGAGTCTGATAAAATGCCATGATAGGTAATGGCGTATAAACACACAGCCCGTGTAATACTGACCGGTTGCACCAGTGATCCTCTGCTATTATTAACCTGTAGTAGTTTTGAAACCTGTTAAGACAAGGTGTTTTTTGAATGTCGATTACATACTCTATTTCACTCGTTCTCCAGCAGTACCGCACTATTATAAACACATGCCACTTGCCAACTCTTCTTTGACAAACAGTAAACGGTACATTCAGTAATAAACGGGAAGTCGCTTAAATTATCAGATTAACCTGTACATAGCTTAATTTGGTCTCATTCGTGGCCATTAATCTACATTTCTTGATTGATTTCCATTTCAGTTCCCTGTCACAGCTGACGAATGGACTGAAGTTGTTAAGGGTTTTGGAGTACACACACACACACACACACACACACACACACACATACACGGGGCGGGGGCTGGATGGCAAGCATGGTGCCGTACGAAAATCAGAACAATCTGGATCCCTGAACAAATACAAGAGGTTCTTTCAGTATTTTATTATTAACAGATTGAAATGCTGAGAAATTCACTATGGTTGATGCTGGTATAAATATACTGCTATTTAATGGAGTAGTATTATCACTCAGAATTTTTAAACTTCCAATGAATAATATACTTAACTAACCAAAACCCATTCCCTTAGAAATATATTAAATTTTTTTTAGTTGCTTTTAAAACTTGTGACGCTTCGCGGTGCTGGCGCCACAACTTTTTGACGCATTTATTTACTAATTTGTTCTACCCCACGATTAAGTTGCGCTTTAACGTACGTGCTATGGCCCGGACTTTACAACACACCTGCATGTAAAAAAAAACTCTTAAGAAGACAATAAACAAAAACACTTGTGGGTTTCAAACTACAGCCAAAACTACCAAAAACAAATATTGCTACACATCTGGCGGAGCACCATTTACTGATTACCAAAATTATGTAGAGCACCATTAAAAATATTATTTTTAAGTTTAGAATTTACAAAATGTGTAGCTTTAAAATAAATTAACTATCTGAATTTAAAAAAAATTAAATTCAAGAGTATGTTAGACTGCCTCCGTAGTAATTAATTTTACTTTGTAGCGCCTTCAAAAAAGTTCCCATATTTGAATTAAAATGAAACAAAAAAAAATTTTGGTTAACTCAGTTTTTTATTTGTAGAACATGATTACTCTTGACACTGAAGGGTGTAGGCAATTGACGGAGAAAAGTTTCAATAGCTTGTTAGAGAACACCAGAGAATAATTATAAAATATTTTATAGTTAACATAATCAAGTCTAAACTAGCAGGAATTCTCTCTTGGCGACATAAAATAAACGTTATACCTCTGTAAAAACATAAGATATGTAGCCGGAACACGTCAAACCAGCTCAGAGTCTTGAGGTAGGTACCAGCCCTGGGTACCCAGTCTTCTGTAGGCCGAAATACGTTATTGCAATTTACCGAGTTTTAATTAAATATCATATGTGGCCCTCTTATTTTATGCCACGAACACTGCTGATGAAAAATTAATTTAGGTACCTGTGTCATCTAAAAAAAATCTTCCAGATACATGTAAAACATTCATTAAAACAACGGGAATCTAAACTAACCGGGCCAATATAAAACTTAACTCTGAGCTACGTTCAAAAATGCATCATTAAAAACCTATGAACGGTCAGTGCTGCCAATTTCTTAAAATAAAACATATATATATTTTAATAAAAATAAAACCATGAAAACTGCACAAATCTACATGTCAAAATAAACAAACCTTTTAATCATATTTAAAACTTCAAACAACAGATGCTCATTAACTTATACCATAAATATAAATAATTAGCATATTAAATGTAATCTACATTACATGTAATGTTGAAAATTAAAATACGTATACCAATAGCGACGTCACATAACTTGATACGAAAACTGGAGCAGAATAAGTATCTTGGAAAAACCATAATAGTGAAAACCACCATGAAATATTATAAGTTACATGCTGATAAAACATTTGCACTAAATACGGCTTATGAAACAGTTCTCCCAGAAAATGTTGGAGGATTCTTGCAATGCATACAATAAAATATTACCACGTGCTTTAGTTATAGTCGAGAATGCCTCTGGAATAACTGCATCCAGGTTTTGAGTTTTTTTTAAAGCCAATTTGTCACAATAGCAGCTCTTTGTGGTTAGACTATGGCTTGTTACTATTGGAATAATTTTCTTGTCTCGGAAAGTAAATAAAGCTGCATAGTACTTAGCTTCATGTTAACTAAGTGTGGATAATTTATCGTCCATTTGAAGTGCACAACTAATACTAACAGTGCATTCAACGCAAAATCTATTCGACAATCTCCGTGCTTTTATTGCAAAAATGAGGGAAATTTACAGAACTAACTAATCTGTCTATGAAGTTTTGAAGTAAGTAATTTGTGTAGCATTACTGAGGATTTTTAACCTAAATAAGAATATTTCAGTATTTTAAAAAATTGATGGGTAGCATATTTAAATAAATGAAATAAATGCTTCTAAAGTACATTATTGTTACAAGTATTAGAAAATTAAATAAATTTCCAATGTAATTTTTACTAAATAATCTTATTAGTCACTTTTTTAAAAGCATACATTTTTAATTTTCTTTTTAAATTTTGATCTTTAGCATTTCAGCAAGGATATTAATAATTTTCACAATAAAAAGAGATTGATTGTAATTTGCATTTTGTAATAACCTCGTTAGAATTTTGCTGAACATTAAAGGGTCGCCGTTGGTTTAGTTTCCTTCTAAACGACAAACAACTGGAGTGCAGCATTACGCTTGTGATTTTTCACATACGAAGGGCTAGCTGAACTTCATAGTTCAGGTAAAGTTTCATACAATTCGATAAACTAGCGCAGACTAGTTTCTTTCTCCCTCGCACTTTGATGCAACGTATGATCGTAGCCCACGGAGTTCTCACTTACGTAAGACTTCCATCTCGGGAGCACTGAACAAACTATGTTGATTGACGCGATAATGGTATGAGCGCCCTACAGTTCCTCATACTGAGGTTCTGATACCAGCATTTTCTGATTATCATCAATACAGTTTCAATCCATCCCGTGAATAGACCGTCTAGGTCTGTATTATTGTCATTTCTTCAGAGGATTGATGCAGGTTTGACAATACTATTTAACGTTTAAGATCCGTAATAGAGGCAACGATGTATGGGATACGTAGATCGCCCTTAGCGCAGCCATGCGTCTAGGCATCTGCCAAGCAATGTAACTCTAGCCAAAACTTTGCCCCGTAACTTAAAGAGAGCGTGAGCCGTAACGCTGAACGCTTTTTATAACAAGTTTTTGCAAGTCAACGCAGAAAATCCAAGGAAAGGCCAAACTAGATAAGAGTTTTTTTTCCCCCCCGATTTTTTGAAAGAATATTTTACCGAAATGGCTTATTTCTGCATGTCTAGTGATCCCATAAGCCGCAAATCAGTACATTTGCGGTGAAATGTATAAACACGTTAAGAAGTGTGTGAAATCAAAGCCTTGCGGCGATACAATTTTATGAGATAGTATTCAAAATTACCTACTGCTGATTTAGTTTGTTTACCAAGGCAAACAAGAATGTGTAAGCTGAGATGGAACACATCTCGCAGGATCTTTACATTTGAATGGAAGCGCAGTTTTACACAGATTGAGACTGAAAGTAGATTTTTGTTTAGTTCTTCCTGCAACATGCCTATGAATATTAATGTATTTGTGTGTTAAATAGCGAACCGGCCCGGCTTCGCCCAGGTACAATTGAGTTATACAGTGATACACTAATAAATAAATTGGGAAAAGACAATTCACTTATGTGAAAAGAGAATTATAAAATTATGCTATGTTGGCCTGGGTTTTTAACTGATTACGGCTACCCAAAACGAAGGAAACATTTTTTACCAGATAGCCAAGAAGTATGGAATTGTTTTTTTAGTGTATCTGTGCAACTATCGCGTAGCTACCACATTTCCGCTTTCCAGCGTCGATGTATGAAAATCAAAACGTTAGTTTCATCAAGTTTTAGCTTTAAAAATAAGTGTACCTAGGTACTACTTTTTTGCGCTTGATAGAGGGATATTATTCGATCACCAAAGTTAAGCAACGTTCCCAGCGGCACACATTTGGATGGGTGACCAGTTTAGTGACATAACATCTGAGCGTTTCCAGGCTTCGGAGGGCACGTTAAATATTCGGTCCCTGTTGTTATCGATTGATAGCAGTCGTTAAGCCATTTCAGAGGTCCTTGGGCGGCTTGATAAACTCTGACACCAGAGGAAAAAAAATATTTCGGTCACGTTCCCAGCCGTTGCAGAGTTAAGTTTTGTTGTTATTTTACAGGAACCTTACAATTTTCCGGGATAAAAAGTATCCTGTGTCCTATTCCAGGACCTAAAGTACCTGCATACCTAATTTCATCAAAATACGTTCAGCCGTTATGGAGCACACACAAACTTCGCATTTATAATATTAGTAGGATTTGGTATTTTTGTATGTAACTGAACTTGGTAAAATACCAAATCACCAAATGGCACACATCGTTGAACAAGTGACTCGATGGTTTCCGAATTTGAATGCATTAAATACTAATATACCAAATGGTCGATTGCAACACAGCTTATTTCCAGGAAAACCATGCAGAAGAATCAGGCTACGTTTCTAGCTTGTCCGCTGCGCTCACCACCTCCGCTCGTGTATTGACAGAACCACCCTAGCGGTCAGTGAAAGAACCCTCTTTGGGTTTACGCGGAGCACGCTACAGACCGACGGACCACCTGTGAATCGCATTGCAGGTCGCGTGCATGAGCAAGGCAAGTGTGCCGGATCTCGTTCCGTCACCTCTGCAATGCGCATCTGTAAACATCATGCGTCATTCTACTTCCGGCCAATCTGTTACATCAACTGCATATGGTCTGGAGCACAAATGCTTCGTGCGCCGAGGTAACTATGGTGCGGATAGAGTCACTTTGTGGAATGTGCCGCAAGTTTAAAAAGATCTTCAACTGTGCCATATTACTGTAGGCGTGTGTGTACAAGAAATATTTGTGTAGCTTTCATTATGGCCAAGCTACTTTGCTTATTTAAATGTCGGATATATACGCAAAGTAAGGTTAAGGTGTGCAGAATTTTTTCACATGCTGTGCAGACACAGTTTTTATTTTCAACCATTGGTGAAATATGCGCAAGGTGGTTGTTNATGGCGAAATATGCGCAAGGTGGTTGTTCAGTTTCCTTGTACACTCGATAATGTATTTAATATGGGAATTTAATTGCAGGAGTTTTCTAGCAACTGCATCAGTGCAGGCAACGGGACACTGTCGTGGCGTGGTGGCCGGTGGTATAGTCTATCCACGCAATTTAACTTTTTAAATCAAACCTTTGAAAAATCATCCCATATATGATGTGGTGTTTTTTGTTAGTAAGTCATGTATCACAATCTTTTAATTTTTCTAATAAAAGTTAATTTTTCGTTAATTTTAACTTTACTTATATTTTATCTACAAATTAAATTTTTTAAATTTGAAAATAGTAATGAAACAGAGAAAAAAGGTGTGTTTGTAATAATGCCTAGTAAGAAATAGTTCTCATGTGAAATATTATTACATTGAACGCGCACGAATGCGGAACGTTTTCCCTTTGATGTAGTATTTTTCTAGACTCAGTTAGGCATTGTTTAGCTGCGGCGGAGGAATAGCCTAAAAGTAGGACTTTAGCAGGGCTTTAGAAAAGTTGGAAGTAATTATGAATGGACTGCAGCTGCTAGTGACAGAGGGTGGAGTAGCGGGAGTTTCAGATCCGCGACAGATGAAAGTGGAAGGAGCGGGGGAGGGAGAAGCGTGCGACCATCTCACTCACTTTCACCGGGGGCGGTCCGCTGCGGCGAACCCCGGCGCAGACGTGGCCCTCCACAAGGCCGTCGACCTCCGCCTCAGGGAAACCACGCACACGGNTATATACGCAAAGTAAGGTTAAGGTGTGCAGAATTTTTTCACATGCTGTGCAGACACAGTTTTTATTTTCAACCATTGGTGAAATATGCGCAAGGTGGTTGTTCAGTTTCCTTGTACACTCTATAATGTATTTAATATGGGAATGTAATTGCAGGAGTTTTCTAGCAACTGCATCAGTGCAGGCAACGGAACACTGCCGCGGAGTTGTGACTGGTGGTATAGTCTATCCACGCTATCTTTTAACTTTTTAAATCAAACCTTTGAAAAATCATCCCATATATGATGTGGTGTTTTTTGTTAGTACGTCATGTATCACAATCTCTTAATTTTTCTAATAAAAGTTTATTTTTCGTTAATTTTAACTTTACTTATATTTTATCTACAAATTAATTTTTTTAAATTTGAAAATAGTAATGAAACAGAGAAAATAAGTGCGTTGGTAATAATGCCTAGTAAGAAATAGTTCTCATGTGAAATATTATTACACTGAGTGCGCACGAATGCGGAACGTTTTCCCTTTGATGTAGTATTTTTCTAGACTCCGTTAGGCATTTTTTAGCTTCGGCGGAGGAATAGCCTAAAAGTAGGACTTTAGCAGGGCTTTAGAAAAGTTGGAAGTAATTATGAATGGACTGCAGCTGCTAGTGACTGTGGGAGGGTGGAGTAGCGGGAGTTTCAGATCCGCGACAGATGAAAGTGGAAGGAGCGGGGGAGGGAGAAGCGTGCGACCNGAGGGTGGAGTAGCGGGAGTTTCAGATCCGCGACAGATGAAAGTGGAAGGAGCGGGGGAGGGAGAAGCGTGCGACCATCTCACTCACTTTCACCGGGGGCGGTCCGCTGCGGCGAACCCCGGCGCAGACGTGGCCCTCCACAAGGCCGTCGACCTCCGCCTCAGGGAAACCACGCACACGGCAGGTCTTTGCCCTGTCACACAGTACTTCCGGAGGTGAAACACCCGCGTATACCAACAAATCCAGCTGCACATGCCAGCAAAATTTTTATGCTCCGTTCTCCAGCCGGCACAACGGCCAATAGGGAATCCTTTCGCAGCACGCGGTAACCAATACGACACAAATGCCGTTCCCACAGCCTCGCGCAGCCGACGGCCATACCGCCTTAGCAACCTGGTGGTCTTCTCATTGCCATGGTTCAACAGGGCAGGGCGTGGTCAATACTTGGGATGGGTGACCGACCAAGGAACGCCATGTTACCGATGGCACATAAGGAGGCCCACTAAGGGCCCTGGCACAATATGTGGTTGGTAATTATGGTTAGTGGTTGTTTTCAATTGGCGTAAATTGTTTCGCGGTTGTGCCAACAGATAGCAGTAAACTCTTAAGAAATGTGAACCAATTGTTCTAATTCGCTATTCCTGGAATCTGGATTTTTATAACTAAGAGGACGATACTTTATTTTAAAAGGTTAAAATCTTAGCAATTAAAGTACGTTTAAATGTGCAATTTTAAAAACATTGTTATTGTTTCTTAATGCTAAAAATGAGATGCACTGAGTCTTCTAAACAAATAATATTTACATAGCGAACTACAATTTGTCTGTAATCGTGGAATTGCTTCACAAAAGCCTGCAATCAAAATACATTTGTATGGTTTGCTTTAACTTCCATGTTCTTACGCATGATTGTTTTAATAATAATAAATATTGCTGGTCACTTATTAACATACATTGTCAGTTAGAGATAAAAATATTTATTTTCACGATTATTTCCAGCCATTTCAAAGGTTTTCTA
Source organism: Clitarchus hookeri (assembly GCA_002778355.1). Lineage (NCBI taxonomy): Eukaryota > Metazoa > Arthropoda > Insecta > Phasmatodea > Phasmatidae > Clitarchus > Clitarchus hookeri. The sequence continues at coordinate 27,233 of NQII01009983.1, forward strand.
CTGTCACTCGTTCAGAAACTAGAGAACGCTCTCCGATTGGTTCAATATATTCCAACTCGCTAAAACACCAACCACCAACACCAACCGCCTATTATGCCATGGCCTAAGGGTCTTCATAAGGTTAGGCTGGAGGAGAGGTCGCGCCGACCAAGTACTCCATCCAACCTGTCCCAGACACTGACAGCAGGTCATTCATTACCTGCCCGTTTACAGTCTCGCGCAGTCCGTCCGAGCAAGTACGTCCGCATCACATGAACCACCACGTCACTTCGTATCTGTAGGCTTATCTACTCTGTGGTCCCGTTGCGTCCTGTGACGCGCGGGGAAGAGCCTCCCACGGTGCGCGCCACGGGGAAGTCTACTATCCCACGTGTAACCTGGGCCTAACAAGGTCAGCCGCTAGTGAAGGAAGTTCTCGCGCAGGAAGCCCGACGGCGGCGGAAGAACCTTCTCTTACAATGGACCGGAATTCATCTGAGCAGCCTACCACCTCCTGCCTCGCATCTTAAGTGATTTCTGGGGTGGGCGGAGAGCAGTCTGTGGTTTTTTCCTAGTCATTCGCTGAGCTAGGTGGCGCAGTTTTAAACTATTATACTCATTCGGGAGGATCCGGGTTAAATTACCGGTCCGGCCATTCCCGGTTTGTTTTCCATGGTTTACCGTGATAACTCAAGGCCAATGCTGGGTTTGTTCTTTTCTGCAGCATTGCCTGATTTAATCCCCGTTCTTGCTTCTCTGAGCAACTTGCTCCGTCTCCAGACAATGACTTCGCTGAAGACGAGACGTTAAGACCAACACAACCGCCCGCTAACAAGACATTTTATCCAAGTACTAAATTGATGAATATGCTCCTTTGTAATGAAATAGTTGAAAAAGATTTTGGCAGTGTGTTAATTCTCCCTTCGAATAGGGTTTAAGAAAGTTTTCATTTTCCTAAATAGTTAATAGTTATACATTTTTGATAACGTCCCCCCACACATGATTATGTGCTGATCACGGTGTAATTTACAAGATAGAAAGAAATCAGTTTCTCCAGGATGATCCTAGACGAGTTCCGCCTACAGGAACGCTAATAGTTTGAGTCCTGAAGTATCGCTCAAAGCCCCTCCTTACTGCAGGACAGGGCGTCAGTTGCGTCTTAAGCGTAGAAGTGCTGAAGAATTTTATTTGCTAGCTAATTAGCGTCTCTCTGCCTCTGTGCTTCAAGCACGCCAACTAACTTCAGGCAGGCTGTCCAAAGCTGCTGTAAAAATGAGAGATTGTTGGGCTCTGCCAACTGGCAGTACTATAGTTCGTTCACGGTTGCTTCCAACATTTCTGAAACCCTGCTTAAGTTTTACTTCCAGAATATTCCTCCACCTCATGCAAACCAAGCTTAAGAAAGTTTTAAAAAATTACTCCAAAGGGATAGCGCATCGCATTCGTGCGCACTCGGTGCAATATTATTTTGCGTAAGAAATAGTTCTTACTGGGCATTACCAGCACACTTATTTTATAACTTTTTATTCATATAAATTATAATTTAAATATTTTATATATAAATAAACGTTCGATTTAATAAAAATTAAGAAAATTTTAATTTTTTTTAACACAAGTATAAAATAATTGTGATACATAAACAGGAAACAACCCAACACGTCTCACATGGGCTGATTTTTCGAAAGTTTGATTCAGGAAGAAACCGAGAATATACTATAGCCTGTTACGAGTTGTGGCCAGGCCCTTACCTGAACGGCCTGCCCGATCACGGCTTCACTTATTAATCCAGGACACGTGCAGTGATGGCTGAAATAAATTATGAAATCGCAAACCACAGAAACCTCCTCCACCAGCCAATAAACTGGGATAACGCAGCCGATATAGGACAGTGTAGTCCGTGGGCGGTGTCTTTTTTCGTCGGGCCCATTGGAACGAGAAGACCACTGAAGATGGGTGTGTCCTGCCGTCGACTTGCTCCATCTTAATCAGCCTCCAGAATCATGAACAAGGTGGGGACTCTCCAATTAGGCTTTACTCAGAACGTGGCTGGTTAAAACTTTATAAAATAATATAATTGAATATTTCATATTCCAGCACATTTATATTGAAATTTTGTACAACCTTAATGTTAAATAAACCTATTTTATATAGTGCATTACATAACTCTTATCAATAACTTGTTACGCCCCTATATCCCCGTTAAGGATAATTATAAAACAAATATCAGAATCATAAGCCGCTCTCCTGCACGGAAGCAGATTTCAGGTTCTCAATTTATTTCTAAAGCCAATTTTTTCGCAAGTGAGAATACCTAAATTACGTGTTTCTGCGGCATTTTTAACTATGAATATACCGGTGCAGAATCTTTCAAAACTCACTACTGCGACACACTTTCCTTTAGTATTGCGGCATAAAATTATATGGTCATCGCTGAAAGTCCCAGGGGCGCATTATCGAGGAGACTTCGAGATAGTTCGGTTATTTGCGCCTAATAGTCTACGAAGAGGCGTGTTGCGCATGCCTAGATCGCCCTTTGCACGTGCGAGAGCTAGAAGCATGAAAGCGCTAACATCCAGCCAGGCGGCCACCTTAAGCTACTCGCCCTTCAAAATATACAGTCTTGCAGAGTGCATTCACGATGAGGGATTGGCAAAATAATGTAGTAGACAGGAATACTATGAAACTCAGTAACAAAATTTTGCTCGCCGTAAAAATGAAGAGGGTTAAAATATATTCTCGGAATTTAAACTATAAATTATTATTCCAAAAATTAGTTATATTTTATGAAAAGTTAGGATAAGATTTTAATCGTGAACTAATTATATGAAGGACTTATTTTATTTGCTAGTAATTTCGTACTTATAATTTAATTATTTTGTTCATCTATAACATAAAAATAGTCACCTTTGCATTTTTATTCTTGTATTACGGATGCGCTTCTAAAAACGACGTTGCAAGATTAACTGTTTCCACTGGCCACAGCCAACTTTCAGTCCAGCAGTCTGCAGACTACTCGACTGCACATTTCTCTTAAAGCTGATGCAAGCATCTTATACACTGCAACCGAGCGTATTTGTTCATGCCGTACGTGTGCCGACTCCATCGAAGGAAAATATTAAGGAAGTGGGAGTATTAGCACGATTTTCCATTTCCACTTCAAATTAATTCAACTACAGTTTATTTTTTTTTATAAGAACAGCCGTTCACGCATTTCCCATTCACAAGAGTTAAAATGAAAATAAGTCACATTACGCATGAAGGAAGTTTATGTATGTAATCACATTCCAGATTTTTGTTAACCAATGTGAAAAGCTAGTAACTACCGATTACAAAAATTGAACATTTTCTCAACATTCATCCATAAACAATGAACTGTTGTGATCAGGCAGGTCGCTCAGCTAAGACCTGATCACTGATGAACCATAAAATCATATAACACCGTATGCCAAGAAAGACAATAGTAAGTACACAAATGTAATCGGATCTCTGGCACACTGTGTTAAGAGCCGCCCTAATCTCGCCACTCCACTACACAAATGAAAATCTCGCTAAATTCATGTTTGAACAATTTGTCAGAAATCGGGAAAGGAAGTAAAATTTTATGATTACTCGCTTGAAAATATGCAGCGCTAGTTTCGCGAGTCAGTTACGAGTCGGCAAGAGAACTGTACCGCAGTCGAAATTAATTCCGTTTTCATCTAAACGTATTTTCCTAAAACATTTTATACCTTGTTCATTATAAAACTTGGTTGGATTTAACTTGGGATCAACGTAAACTGGCATGAAATTAATGTCACTGCCTTGGGCTAAGTTCCCTTTCAAACAATGTTGTATAGAACCGCCCCCCCCCCTCCTTCTCCAAAAATTCCCTCCCCTAAGTTACAGTGTTTAAGAGAAAGCTTGAGCAAGGAAAATTACCATATAAACCTGAAAGTGGGCAATCCGACTAATGAACACTGCATTCACATGATCAGAAATTAGAGGTTAGGGCAGGTAATAGCGTAGAGACTTTCTCTTCGGCAAACAGAGTATGCAGAAACACCACACTAGCATAATTTGCGAGGCGAGAAGAGAATGGGCCATATACTGCAATTAATTAACCTTTAATATCCTCGTTTCCGCATGAACTGCTGCAGGAACCGGTATTTCCAGGCGCGGCCGAGGGCCGCGGCACGTCAGTTTGCTGCGTTACCGCAACTCTGCGCGAGCCTCGCCGCACCTGCTCAACCTTTACCCGTCTCTCACGTCGCAAACAAACATTACGCTTGTGGTCCGACAGGTGGCGCCGCAAACCACCTACATTCAAGTATTTGTAGACACTTTAATGCTACATATTAACACCGCAAGCCAACTTGCATAATTAAATGGCTAACTTATTACTAAACGTGAGGTAGCACAGCGGTAAACCACTACTCATTTTGGAGGACCTTTGGTTCGATTCTCGGTCAGGCCATCCTAATTTCGATTTCCCAGGGTTTACTGAAATTATTCCAAACTAATTCTGGGATGGTTCCTTAATACAGGCATTCTGAATTCCCAAATTAATAGTGTTCCCTTACTATGGCCTTGCACCGTTTAGGGGCACTTCAAATTAAAAATCACCAAACAATAAAATATCCCTGCTGATGTCTTGTCCGGGTTCCACACCAAAACCCTTTGCACCGTAAACCCGAATGTTTACACCATGAGGCTATGTTGTTCTTAAGAAACATTTTTATGAATTTCTTTATGCGAGTTCCATGAAAATGTTTATTTTATACCTTATTTTTAATCTTTTTAATTTTATTTACAACGAACATAAACTGTTAAATTTGTTTTCTGGGAATCTAGTTTGTAAACAATGTTGCCAAGATTGTACAGTCAGATTTTCTTGGAAGAGAGAGAAATAAATCACTAAATGATTTAACAGAATCTACCTAAAACAGTAGAAAATATTTTTTCGAAGCCATTCAAATTTACATCCCAAATATAGTTATGCTATCAGGTCACAAATGAAGACAACTTAATTGCTGTCCAGTAACGTATTGCGTGTCGTGCACGTACAATTAAAAAAAAATTTGTGCACGGGTGACTAAGGGAGGCGTGAGTGACTAACATTGAGTGCTGCCCCATAACCTCAATTAAACTGCGTTTTATGGAGTTCGCTGTGATAACGACATCCGCGTTCTTTGAAGACACGGGTGAAAAAATATTACTTCGCCAGTTTTCATACGGTTCTCTGAAACGTAATATTACGTCAACGTCAGTCAAAGTGTATATTACTCAAGTGAACAAGGTGGATTGCATATCATTCTACGTAGGATGAACATTTGATCGGAGAATCTTCAAAACTGCATTATGTTGGCACAGAGCAGGTCAATAATAAAGTTTTACACCATGGTAGGCGGGTCCGGTGTTGTGTCTACCAATAGGACGGTTGTAAATGGGAATACAAAAACCAACGGAACTGATGCTATGCAGTCCTGTATATAGTAGATTTATTTCTTTGTCTTGTCAGTAAATATGTGCCGCCCTCAAAATGTCACAAGTCTCAGTTGGATGAAACACTGACAGACTTCTACATCACCCAGGCGCAGACATGGAATTAAATAGTTTAACAAGCTGGCAAGAAGGAATTTACATAGAGGTACAAAAATTACTAACTTTTACATTTGTGAAAGGGACGCTACGAGTACAGCACACACAAATAAAAATAAACGAAACAAGTCCAACATGACGACAGTATTAGTGTTACTACAACAGTAATGTAGTGTTATATGTGAACAGTCAGTAACTAATGTTGCTGTTCTTGTAATATATTGTTAAGCTATTAATGTTAATGTAACATTAAGTACTTTTGTAACAACATTACCCTCTTACTGTTCTGTCAACATTAAGGCGGTGTTCATGTTGCGGTAAAACAAATTTTGTTTAATTGATGTTTACATTTGTGTTAAAAAATTTTCTTTTATTTTCTTTGCTTTAAAAAAAACATTAATATATAAAATAAATTAAGTACAATTATGCCCCAAAAATAAATATTACCAACGAAAAAAAAATTCTGAGAGGGGAATCGAACCCGCGCCTTGAGTGCTTGACGTTCTCAACTTTACGGAATCAGACGCCTTATCAGCTGCGCTGACTGCATGTCTGACTGCGTTTCATACTGTGGGTATTCAGTAAAACGTACGACAAATTTCAGTTCTCTTTCGTTACGTGGAAATACTACATGCTCTATAAATATGCATAGTTAGCACACGTAAACTGCTTTGCAAGGCTTGAAAGTTGGTCCAAGCTACATTTAATTTTCATCCTATTCCTTAAAATTTAAATGCAGTGGTTTTATTTTACGAGGTTATCGCTGTTCTCTACTATCTGCCATTTGACAACGCCAAGTCAGTGTTGGGCATTTCTTTACTATCACGGTAACAAATTTTGGTTGCGACAACATTAGAGGCTTTATTAACATCAACACTTCAACAGTATATTTGCATTGCCGTAATCTAAGACTTTGTAAATGGTTGAAATTATCAACTTCGTCACAGCATTAGGGATATCTTAAAATGTCTATGTTNGTAATCTAAGACTTTGTAAATGGTTGAAATTATCAACTTCGTCACAGCATTAGGGATATCTTAAAATGTCTATGTTTTAGTAAAATTAATAAACAGTAATTTCTTGTTGCAACATTAGATTTTTTCTGTGAAGGTGTCACTCCCACTTTTAATATAAGCAATTTACTAAATGTTATTTCATATCCGAGTAGTATTTTAACAGCTTATTAAATAACAAATTTCGTGCCCAATAAACCTACAAAATTAACGCAGCTCCAAGNCCGAGTAGTATTTTAACAGCTTATTAAATAACAAATTTCGTGCCCAATAAACCTACAAAATTAACGCAGCTCCAAGTTTCATCTTGGTGAGGTTACTTGTTATATTCCAGTTATATCCGCGGCATTACGATCGAGCACAGTAATTCTTAGCCTACGCCGAAGAGGTCTCCGTATCCTTTTTAATCTACGTCGCAAGGCTATGCACAGAACAGTAAGCTCGACAACAAGACTACCTCCTGCCAACTCTTACTGAATTATACAAACCAGATGTTCACGAACAAATGATAACCACCAAAGTGGGGTAGATAAGTACAAATGGAGCATATTTCAACAAGGAACCAATAGTCTGAGTCCATAGATAGCCTGCTAATGGCAGAGGCAATATGTAGGGGCGGGTATGCAGCCTTATGTACGTGGCATTGTAACCAGCCTGTGCGCAGATCTGCGCTACAAATAAAACNTGTAGGGGCGGGTATGCAGCCTTATGTACGTGGCATTGTAACCAGCCTGTGCGCAGATCTGCGCTACAAATAAAACCGCTCAGGACCGCATGGTCGCAGTCTCGGAGGTGCTACGCACCCGCAGGACGTGTTACCGGAATACTTGGAAGAAGTTCCTCTAGGTGCTCGTGAGGCTATGTGATTTCAGCAGAACGCGGCCCCGCTTCATTTCGCCATTGCGGTTCGCCAGCAACTAGACTTGCAATTCCCGAACCGGTGGATAGGTAGGGGAGACCTCTTAGTATGGCCACTAACGCTCACCTGACATCACACCACCCGACTTCTGGCTGTGGGCCACATAAAATCGACGGTGTATGCCATACCACTCGACACGACGGATGAGCTCATTACGTCGGAAACCTTTGCACATGTGCGTCGCAACACGCTTCAGCGCTGCACCGCCTGTGTGACCGACGGTGGCGGACAGTTTGAACAGATACATCGGACACACTGTCCTCATGCCTGCAGCCCAAATGTGTGAATAAAGTGTAATTTCATTTCACTGCCTGTAGTCTAGTTATTGTGATTACCTACCCACCCCTGCACATTGCCACTGCCATTAGTAGGCTAACTATGGAAGTCATACTATTGGTTCCTATTTGCTCCATTTGTACTTATCTACCCCACTCGTGTTTATTATCATTTGTTCGTGAACTACCGGTATGTAATATACGATATCTGATTCTTAATTAAGTTTATAAATTCATTTTTGAAAAATAATTTGGTTTTGTTGATCAAATGATGTTGAGAGCAACTTTATCTAGCAGTAGATGCCGCCCATGCTATNTGAAAAATAATTTGGTTTTGTTGATCAAATGATGTTGAGAGCAACTTTATCTAGCAGTAGATGCCGCCCATGCTAGCACAGACGTATACACTGAGGCGACAAAAGTCATGCGATACCTCCTAATATCATGTCGGACCTCCTTTTGCCCGGCGAAGTGCAGCAACTCTACGTGGCATGGACTCAACAAGTCGTTTGAGGTCCCCAACAGAAATGTCGAGCAATGCTGCCTCTATAGACGTCCATAATTGTGAAAGTGTTGCCGGTGCAGGATTCTGAGCACGAACTGACCTCTCGACGATGTCCCATAAATGTTCGATGGGATTCATGCCGGGTGATCTTGGTGGCCAAATCATTCGCTGGAATCGTCCAGAATGTTCTTCAAACCAATCGCGAACAGTTTTGACCCGGTGATATGGCGCATTGTCATCCATAAAAAGTCCATCGTTGTTTGGGTATATGAAGTCCATGAATGGCTGCTAGTGGTATCCAAGTAGCTGAACATAACCCTTTCCAGTCAATGATCGGTTCATTTGGAGAGGATCCAGTCCATTCCATGTAACAATAGCACATACCATTATGGAGCCACCTCCAGCTTGCACAGTTCATTGTTGACAACTTTGGTCCATGGATTCGTGGGGTCTGCGCTACACTAACCCTACCAGCAGCTCTTACCAACTGAAATCGGGACTCATCTGACCAAATCACGGTTTTCCAGCCGTCTAGGGTCCAACCGATATGGTCACGAGCCCAGGAGAGGCGTTGCAGGCGATGTCGTGCTGTTAGTAAAGGTACTCGAGTCGGTCTTCTGCTGGTATAGCCCAATACAGCCAAATTTCGCCGCACTGTCCTAACGGACACGTCCGTTCTACGTCCCACATTGATTCCTGCGGTTATTTCACCCAGTGTTGCTTGTCTGTTAACACTGACCATTCTGCGCACACGTCGTTGGTCTCTGCCATTAAGTGCAGGCGGTCGGCCACTGCATTGTCCATGGTGGGAGGTTATGCCTGAAATTAGGTATTCTCGGCACACTCTTGACACTGTGGATCTCGGAATGTTGAATTCCCTAACCATTTCCGAAATGGAATGTCCCATGCGTCTAGCTGCAACTACCATTCCGCATTCAAAGTCTGTTAATTCCCGTCGTGCGGCCATAATCACGTCAGAAACCTTTTCATGTGAATCACTTGACTACAAATGAAAGCCCAACCAATGCACTGCCCATTTATACATTTTGTACGGGATACTACTGCCATCTGTATGTTTGCATATTGCTATCCCATGACTTTTGTCACCTCAGTGTACATAAGGCCTTGCACAAAGAGCCACTGGATTTATATACAGAGTGATTCACGAGGAATTATCGCCATTTACAGGGCTTATTCCTTACTCATTTGAAGTAAATTATGTGAAATGTGGGCTATAGTCGCAATATTTAGAGTATTTCAAAAAATTAGAAACGCAACAGCTCGTGATGTGTTGCTGCCCGTTTGATTGTTGCTATGCATGGGGACCTTGGCCAACGTGAAGTGTAACGGTTTCCCTGTTTAATGCGTAAACATTGCGCAATTCTTCTCATTTATTGTGGTTTTTGGCCTTTGTTTGCGAGATGTCTTAATTGTGTAACAACAATGCCACGTACATTTACCACAAGAATACGCCGATATGGCGTTTGATGCTAAACTGTCAAAGTCTGATAATTTTTTACTTCTGAAAGGGTTATTAGTTGTTTCTTCACCTTTTAACTTTCTCGAATCACTTTGAAAATTTTGTGAATAGGAACCAAATTTATGACATTTTGCTCCAAATGATGTAAAGTATAAGTGCTGCGAGGGGCGGTAACTCCTCGGGGATCATCTCGTGTTTATGCTGACCGTAAAATATTTCAATATATTTGAGACACCTAATTCAGAAACCTAAATTACACTCACGCTTAAATCAATCCATTCCCTTACTGCACTTGCAGAACTTTCAGCTCACTCAGCAATTATTCGTGTACGTAAAAATATTCCGAGACGTAGAGAAGAAACTAATATCCGCTTGCCGCAAATTGAAAATTGCTACGGTGAAAGTTAACACATTGCAGCACAGGTCCGGCGGGTGAGACAGTAACACAAACATACATTCGAAAAATAAAAAATACGAAACATTTTTCTCAAACCTACCAAACGGGAGGTAGTCGCGGATTACTTGTGGACACCTCGGCTAAGAGACTATCGCTCTACAACAGAAAAATAGTAAGACATATTTTATAGGCAACACACAAATGATTGATTTACATACGAGCACCGCTAATGAGCGGTAACCACTAGCGGCATTGATAGTCTTCCTGAAGACCCTTGCACGGACGTTGAGTGTGCTCAGAAAGTGGTCAAAAATAATCCATTACAATAATTAACCTCCATTACTTTTTCTCTGGACGTAAACTCGTTCGGTTCAGTAGCAGTATTAGAGAATTGAATGCGCGGGAGAGAGGGAGTAACTTCCCGCCCCGCACGCATGGACTCCCAAGACATCCCACGCTTTCCCCAGCGACTTCCCGCCAATGGTGGTAGGCGTGGCTGATCCCATCCCGATAACGAGCTATCAGCTTCTGCACGTCAGCCGCGCCCCTCAGCCCTCCGAGGGTGGGAAAAATGTGTCGACGAAGGTGCGACAACTCTTACGATAGGCCGACACCACAATAAGGAGCTCTGCTTTAGCATAGCCTACTTACAATCTACAACTCTCTCCAGCAGGCAATATACTGCGCCTTATTTGGTTCCCGTTTCAATGTGGCAAGTTCATGCCGTTATCTCTAATATCTTAAGTTCCGAACAAGACGTTCCAGATAGAAGTGAGAACTCTCCCGATCTGTTAAATACGTACTTTTATTTATTCCTATACCATTTCGTTAGAATTTGTGCTAGATATCTTCGATGTCTAGAAATTTTAACACAATCCGCGTCTTATCTCAGCAAGTCGGCACATTATATATATAACATAATTGTAGATTGTGGCATTTTATATACATTTGAAATTTTAAGAGAAACAGAGTTATGGCGTTCTCGAACACTCAACTGCTGTAAATCGCACACCATCACCGTAAACCGAAGCAAGCTGCATTTTAAATGCATAATATGAGTCGTGTGGGAGATGACCACACCATACCGAGTAATGGGTCTCTTAGAAAGTGGATCCGTAGTCACTGAAGAGTAAGAAATCGTGTTTCAAGATGATGTGACGGCGGAATACTAGAGTGGAGGAAACAAATTAGACGCCAGGCACGTTTTCCACGTCGATAAACGAACCCGGGTCGCCGCGGTGGGCGGCCAACGATCAAACTGCTCTCCCACTACGTATGCTAATCTATCAGTGTAGACTTCCAGCTAGGTAGGTCTACCTGTACGCACATCTTTCTCGCGACACGACGCTTCCTTTATTCCGCCCATCACAGTTTTCTTCATACACTATGACAAAACCTCGGTGAGTCAAAAGACATTAACTTTTCTGTCTGGAAGACCGTTAAATTAGAATAGCAATGCCAGAAAATAAAAATCCAAGGCAGCGGAATTTATTAACAAATCCAGGCTCGCTATTTGCGCAAGGATTGACGTGCAACTATTTTTACTGCTTTCGTAAATTATAAAAAACATTTCATATTAGGACTATGACTTTTTAAAATATCTTTTATCCTAAAAAAACTATTACGGCATAAGAGCTCTCGAAAAATTAACTTAAGAGTCTGTTAAAATATTCAGTTGAAAAAGTCTAAAATGGCAACGTTAAGACTTGGCCAGATTATTTATTAAATGCACGTACCGAGGGGAGAAAAATTAAAATTTACACTGGATTACACCAAGCAGAAAACTATGTACGTATTCCATTTCACTCCGTAAGAACAGTTTACAATATACATGCCTAGATAAANTACACCAAGCAGAAAACTATGTACGTATTCCATTTCACTCCGTAAGAACAGTTTACAATATACATGCCTAGATAAAAGTTAGAGGCCACCTAGTGTAATGAGATTTATTTATATATTTGTACAAGCTTTTCATAGTCTTTTAGTTTTAAATTTTCGCCACTTATCCCTTCAAAAGCAATGTCCTATTTAAACTAATATAATACATAATTTGGATTATAGGAGACAATCAGGAATTAAGGTTCGGCTTCACCCCTTTTGTAGAAATTCTTCGTTTTCGCGTCATAATTTTGGATTCACAGTAATTACTGACAATAAACGATTATAGAACATTTACATGTTACAAGTTGTTTAATATTTTTATGCGTAATTTTACTTGTGTGTTGTCCGTTTCTTATTAATAAAATATATATGTTCTAGACTTTTTAAAGGTTCTCGAAGTTTTACAACAAGCAGATAACACACAATTAAAATTACGCACAGTAAAATTAAACAGCTTGTAAAATCTAAATGTTCTATAATCTTACATTGTCAGTAATTACTATGAATCCGAAATTATGACGCGAAAACTAAGAATTTCTGCAAAAGGGGTAAAACCGAACCTTAAGAAATTTTACCTTAAATGGTTAAAAATTCGCCTTTAGCGAATAGTCAACTTTCGTCTTTTTTAGTTTATAAGGCTTCAGTGCAACAAATAAATATTAAAAGTTCTTGAAATTGGTTACATATGCCATTGTTTGACGAAATTAACAACGCTGGAAGTAACATTTCTCCTCTTGGAGCAAACTGCAGTGCTCTTAAATGTGAGAACATTGAAATTTTTTACAAATAAATGATAAAGCTGACTGAAATGAGAATATCTACGCCGCATTATTGCACACATTAAACCAGCAGACGATTGTGCCTCATTTCAGAGCGACGTCCTTAGGTGTAAAAAGTCGTGCCGTGCAGTATGCTCTAATTTTACCACATACGACTATCGAGGGCCCGACTAAGTACCCACAATTTTACAGTTTCCCATATTCAAGAGGTCGCGGCACAAGAAAAGGTTTAAATGTTTACAGGAAAAGGAAGGGGGGTGTGGGGAAAGGATGGGAGAGGAAAAACAGAATGGAATGCGAAGGGAAACTTAACCCAAGTATTCGGAACAGCCACATTTCAACGTCTCGTAGCTCAGTCACCACGCGAGAATGTCGGAGCAGAAATGGTTATGTGAAGCTTTTGAAGCAGATTTATTACGGCATCCGTTACATGTTAATTTAAAGTGCCTCGCCCGATAATAAAACCCACATTTACGCTTGCGGTCAGCGCTTTTGTTTAGCATCTGTTCTGTAGCCATTCAAAGAATAAATTTACTGTCAAGTGTATGCATTTAAAATCCCTGCGTTTCTTTTCCTGTCGTCGTGCATCCTTCCACCAAATCTAAAAATTATCATGGCTATGGATCTTTAGCCATGCTTCAATCACGTGACTAATTGTTATAAATTATATTTTCCTAATTATTTTAATGAGACGAGAAAAAATTAGCATTTCGTACGCCATCTAATTGCACGAAACGCATACTTTATAAACATANCAACGTAGTGTGGGCTCGGCGGGTTTTAGGAACTAACTGAAGATGAATGACTCGTACCCACGTTACAGTATCTTTTCCAAGACTTAAAAAACACATTATTAATGAAATCCAATTTTAAACAAGACATGGCTGGTGTGTTAAAAACATAGCTTTTAAACATACAAATTTTGTTTTAAATAAGAACTATGGTATTACCATTGTTGGAACAAAGTTGCTTTCATATTGCTGGCCCAACTGAAGTTTACATACCAGATGCAGAAAGTGTATTTTACAACAAGCAACCAACATACGATCAAAAAAGCCTATTTTAAATAAAGCATAGTTTGAGTGATAAAACAACATTGCTTTAAAACCATTTTACAAAATTATGTTTTATGATAATTACCATTGTTGGCTTAATGTTTGTTGCACAATGTTAGACCAGATTAATTAGTACAAATACGAACCGTTGTAATCTCAACATGTCGCAACATACAACTAACTAAACAAATGTTTTTAAGATAAATATCTCGGGGCATGACAAACCTTCATATTATACACAATACAAGAAAATATATTTTTTTTGTCCATTTTAAAAGGTTATTCCATAATTTCAGGTAAAATGTTTGTTACCAAAGTTTGCCAAACAGAAAAAAAAAACATTACCAACAGTATGTTTACCAACTGGCTACCAACCACTGACCAGCCATTAAAAATATTGGGAGAACAAAAACTTTTAACAGGTCATGGCATTTTTTGACTTTATGAGATCATTGTCTGGAGGGTGTTAAGTAATTTCTTAACCTTTTCGAGGTGGCAAATTTTTATTGGCATTTTCAGTTGGGCCAACGTTGTATTAATGTGTGTGCTCCAGCCCAACATATAACAAACCTTTCCAACGGAGTGCCAACGTTGGGCCAAAGGAAATTACTACTGGGAGTTGGAATAAAGGCAGAAGATAAAGCTGAAATACCCAAAGAAAACCATTACAATACACCCCAGTAGCGCAAAGATAGAACTGATGATTTGGAAACTAGTGCCTTACTACCAAGCTGCTGTGGGTGGCCGATTTAAAACGTTTCAGAATCCATTAAATGCAATACTGTTTACTTACGGTAGGTCTACATGCTAAAGGCTGTGGAGATCTCTTGTGAAATACGTAGGCTGCACCAGATTCGCAAGGTGGTGCACACCTCTCCAACTAATTCCGCGAAGGAAAATTATTTTCCTCTAAGTTTTAAAGACTTACGTATCCTACCGTGCATGTGCTCTTCACAGTTAAAATGGGCACTTTTGAAATAAACCTTTTAAAATGTCACTGTCCCTACCTTTCATATATTTTAATGGGCACACTTGACTGGCATGCGCCCAGTAAAGTTGGAAACGACGAAGGGAAAGTAGTCCCTTGTTTTAACGTTAAACTTAATGTGTTAGGCAAACATTTGTAAATACTTGCATGCATATAGAACAGTTAGCAGAAGAAATAATTGCAAGTGTAAGAATTAGCAAGTTTTTTTTTTACATTTAGTTTTCTAATATCTTCACAGTTTCATTTGATCGATACACGAATAAAGTGATCAGACCCATGACAATGTTGAATTTGCATATAGAGGAAGAATACAAGATGTGCAATGAAGTAGATCTTAAGCATCGCTTTCTAACCGTGAACAGCTTATGTAGTCCAGAAAAGTGGGAAATAACAGTTAATGAAGGCCTGCTGAATTTCTACTTCCAGCATATTCATCCGCTTCAAGCAAACAAAGCTTAACAGTCTAGAAAATTACACCAAAGGGACAACGCACCGCATTCATGCGCACTCAGTGTAATAATAGTTTGCACAAGTAGTACTACTTTTTATTCATATTAATTAATAAAACATAAGTAAAAGCTGTATTCAATACAACTTATTTTTATTTAACTAGTATAAAACACTCGTGATACGTCTAGGAAACAATCAAGCACCACATACACGAGGTGATTTTTCGAAGGTTTGATTCGAAAAGTGTGAAGAAAACAAACAGACTAGTTAGTTTCGCTGCAGAGTAATTGTGTGACGGCAGTTCATGTAACATGCATCGTGCAACGCTCATTCAGCCAAGGCGATGCGCCAAGCCTGCTTTCTTCTCGAGGCGAGGCTTCCAGACACTCCGTCCGACCTTCTCCAATAAACNGCGATGCGCCGAGCATGCTTTCTTCTCGAGGCGAGGCTTCCAGACACTCCGTCCGACCTTCTCCAATAAACCCCTTTCACTCACTGCTCACGTCTGCGGGTGATGGTGAATGGGAATGGGGCTGCGATTGACGACCAGCGCTTTTACTCCGCTGCGAATCGACTTGCGAAAGAGAAAAAAAAACTTGCCTATTGGAAAGAACACCTCTTCGTGTTGGATGTGCACTTTCTTTAGTGGATAGCGAACCCCTTCATTTTTTGGCAGCGATGTAGGGTAATTGAGGGGAAACTACTTCGATGATAGCGTAGAAAGGTTCCGCAAGTACCTCGCAAACCATCCCACGATAACAGCCAGTAATTTTGCTGCTAAGAGAATGTATTTAAAGAACACTAATTTTTCCATCCAAGTTATGAGGAAGATTGATGCGGGTTAATTTTCAGTTTAACTTCCACTATCCAAGGACACTGAGGAGGAGAGTCACGAAACTTGCGGGAACGAACTACGAAAAACCGCACGAACGATGGAAATGAAGAACGGCAAGCAACTTAATTTTAATATATGTAGTTATGCTGCGGGCGGAGAAATAACTTCCGTACATTTCATTATG